>CAEGAE010050284.1:0-114742 GCA_903067095.1 Girardinus metallicus
TCCATCCATCCATCCATCCATCCATCCATCCATCCATCCATCCATCCATCCATCCATCCATCCATCCATCCATCCATTTTCTGTACACCCTTGACCCTAGTGGGGTTGGGAGGGTGCTGGTGCCTATCTCCAGCTAACGTTTCGGGTGAGAGGCGGGGTACATCCTGGACAGGTCGCCAGTCTGAAGCAGCTGACAGTGACTCTAGCATGTGATTTCTAAGAGTATTAGCAAATTTTGCAAATTAGCTTTTGGTTGCAATAAATTCAAGAAGAGTTTGTAACTATTTAAAATATATGAAATGTTTATGGCTTGCTGTTTCAGGGATTGAAGTTACAGAGGCAGCTTCATATGATCAATGTCAAAGCAAGGCATCAAACAGTTAAACCATGTTGGGCTGATTGTCAGACTGCAAAACTAAATAGGTAACAATGAAAATAGTAAATCTTAATATAACAGTTGATTTACCATGAAATCAGACATGATTTCATTTAGCATGATTTCATTTAAGAGTTGGCATAGGATGCCAACTTTAAAAAAAACAACGTCATTTTCATTTTGGTTCAGGACTAACTAATATAGTGATTTGATTCTGTAGAACAAACCTGAACCTGTGCATTTTTGGCATAGGTTCAAATTTGCCAAAAATTTGAACCTTATTAGGGTTCTAAGATTGTGGAAGTGAGCAACTGAGTCATCATGGCTGTGAGGATACAGTCGGTAAAGGATACACAGTTTTTTCCCAAGTAAGAGTTGTGATATTTTACAATATTATACTAGTAAACGATAATTTAAAACCACAGTGCTGTACTGCAAAGTATTTTTTTCTATTTCCAAAAGGTACTCAAGTGAAGGAGTAAATGGAAATAGTAACTAGCCTCCCAGCCCCCATGTAAAATCTTCTAGATCTGCCACTAGTGGGCATTAAGATGGAGTACATTTACCTTGTACTAAATAATTCTATATGTTACATCATGGATTTTAAATCAATTAAAATTCAGCTAAATATGTACTTGATACATTTTCATTTGATATTGAATAAAACATGTCTGGGATGTACACCATGTTTGCTAGACAACATGTGAGCTTCCAGGATTTTTTTTATATATTGTCAGTATTTCAGTGTGTGCATGTCTAAGCTGGTGCAGTCTATGAACATAATTTCTAACAAACAGACTTGCCTAAATATAGACAAACACTTAAGATGCCAAAAAATGTGGCAACCATTGCCAGAGATGCATCAGGGAGAAAAAAAAAATCACACCAGAGTGGAATTAGTGCAATCAGGGTAGATATGGAATTAATATGTCTGATTAAGAGCCTGACTGAATTAGCATTTGGTCCAAAGGGGATTCTGGCTGCAGGGGAGGGATGCAATATGTTCTGGAAGCAATAAAGGCTGATAGATTGATCTATGGAGTAACAAAGACAATACAGAGCAGGGGAACATACAAAAAATGTGTTCTTTTGTTTTTGGTTTCCTTTAAGCTAACTTTTGGATCAAAGTTTGGTTTTGTCATTTAATTACAATACCACACCTAGACAAGCAAAAAAGCCTAAGAGTTTTTTTTTCTTTTATAAAATTTACTGATCAATTTATTTGTACATCTGGTGTCATTAAAAAAAAATGTATTTTATTATTCCTTTCAAAAAGAGAAACTTCTCTCCAATAGATTAATTGAACAATGATACATTTAAAATGTGTGAAGAATATGGCTAACAGCTAATAGAAACTGTTTCACAGAAAATTTTTATTTAACTTAGGTCACTAACGGCCATGTTGGTCATGAGTTGTGGTTGGACCAAAATGCAGACTATACGTAGTTAGGAGCATCAATCATATTGAACAATGTCCAATGAAAAAATTATGTACACATTTACACAAGTCACAGGTAGCTCAGGGAGCCAGAGCTGAACAAAAACCATATATCCAATGAAAAAACCAGCAGGGAACACAGGGAAGAAACAGAGAATATACCAATGTCTAATAGGATGAACCAGCAATGAGTTTGGGCAAGAAAGGGAGTAAAAAAGCTGTGAGGGTGAATGTTGGAACCAAAGACCTGTGCTGATGAGCTAGCAAGTTGCAGGTATGAGGGGAAAGAGCAAAAGGCAGGCTGAGGACACAGATAGATAAAAATGGCAAAGGGGGTGAGGGAGAGTACACAGGAGGCTAGGAAATTAATATAACAATAAATAATAACTACAACTAAGAGACATAATTAAACTAGGGAAATGAATTATAACTAGAGACAATACATAAACATAACTAGAAACACCAGTCTTTTCATAAAACAGAAAATACTGATGTAATTAAAAGAAAGAGACAAACCAAACCTCAAAAACAACCCAGGACATAATTTTATTCCATATATAAAATAATTGAAATGTACATAAAGCATAAAGTATTGTCACTTTGAGTAATCAAATAGAGCAAGGGGCAAAATCAAATGACATGTATTAACATTGTCTATTTTCTCTTACAGAATGGAGCAACTAAGATGATTTTTGGATATGCTAAAAGAGATGTGTTAAATCAAACTGTGATTGATTTATTATGTGATGTGGTTTCTTACTGGTTGGGTCAGACAGGCTAATTGAATATTAAAGGAAATTAGTTATGATTTTTCACAGTGATTTTGGAGATAATATGAGCTATGCATTTTCTGAAAGGATAGAGTGACCAGAGAAATGTTGAGATTGTTCTATAATTTTATGTAAAGGTCAATGAAATCCATATAGATCAGGAACCCCTCAACAGCTGGGGCTCAAATCCCAAAGACAGACAAATACTTTGGTATTTTTGGTCCAAAAATTTTTCAAGTTTTATTCAGTAAGATCTGGTCTGACTGGGATATGAAAAGCCATTCTGTCTCCCCAAGTCTCCACTTTGAATTCTTCAGTTTCAGGATTAGAAAGACAAATTAGGTTAGATTGATTTTTGTGTTTGACTCCATATGAGTCAATAATTAAAACCTGGTTCAGAGTCAAGAACAAGTTGCAACATAGGGGTAGCGTGGCCATTAATCAGTGTGATCTGTAAAACCTAGTTGACTGCGGGTTCTCAGTCTGACTAAATAACGTAAGGAAAAGTCAGATGTAGGCCCTTAAAAGACCAGACGAGTTCTCCCCGATAAACCATCTACATAGGTTTTATAAAAATCCTAATCAGGGTAATACTGGGCAGATTTAGGAATCTCAGTACATGTGGGATGGAGAACTGCTTAGGTGTTAAGCTGTCCGAATAGGAAATGCCAAGCATAAAAGCCACACGACTTGCTTGATTCATGTGCACTCAACTCGAACCTTAAACGTAATTATACATCAATCTTAAAAAGGTACAGAATCCAAGTCACTTGAGGTCCAGGGTAAATATTCCACAGTCAGTAATGACTTGGGAAACCATGTAATCTGCTGGTGTAGGTCCACTGCGGTTTATCCAGTCCAAGCTCAGCAGAGCCATTGTACTTTCTTCTGATGATGAGCTTTATGAAGATGCTTATTTTATTCTCCAGCAGTACTTAGCACCTGTCCATACTCCCAAAAGTACCAATGCCTGACCATTTGCTTGATTGGCCAGAAAACTCACCTGAGTTTAATCTCATAGAAAAAATATTAAGTATTGTCAAGGAGAAGGTGAGACAACAAGCTCAATTGGCTGGTTATTAAAAAAATAGTTAGTAGATAGTTAGTAGAACCCGTGCCACTGTTGATATGAAATGCACAACACACTAAAATGGAAGGAAAGTGTTGTGTGCTGTGTAAATCAATGTTTGTGTGATTTCATTCATTTGCCACCCTGTTAATTAGCAGAAAAACAAAGACAGTAAATAGACACAATCTCTTAAAAACAACAAAAGCATAGGATGATGAAGGGAGTGGGCAGGGACAAAAATAAAAAGTATACAGCTGAGAGATGAAAATCTTGGAGTGGGAGAAAGTCGAATACAAATTAAGAAGAAAAGCCAAGGCGGCATAAAGAAACCTTTTGGCAAATGAGTGTGATATGTGAGCAAAGAAGGTGAAAGACAGAAAGGGAAGAGGAGAGAGCAGTAGAGGGAATTTTATACTGTCATTATTCATTTCATTTTCCTGGTGTGATGGACATTATGGTGAGTCACCAAGTGCGTCTTTCTTCAGAAACAGATGAGTGCAGTAGTTGAAGAGGCAAACTGACAAATTAGATTAATTTCTCCCTTCTGTTCTTTGTACTCATTTGGATTTTCCTCCAGAAATTAAACAGCAGGCGTCAAACGGTGCCCCATTTGGTATGGGAGCTAACTTCTTGTTTGATTTCTATTAACCCTATGAGGCTGTGTTCTTAAGGCATTTTATCTGATTTTGATTTTAGGCTTTATCTCTAACATAGAACTTCCTCATTGTTTGCTGTTGCATAATTTTTCTATCTATTTATATATCTTCCTTTTAATATCATATTCACAGAGTAGTTTTCTATAGTTTTAAAACACGCCGTATATAAGTAATGCTGATGTTTTTTCTCTTCCTTATTCTGTTCTTAAAATGATTTTGTTTGATATATTGTTCCAAATCAGTAAATTCACAGTGACAATTGCTCGATAAATCTTTGATTTACTAATCTGGAAAAAATATTTTGTTAATTAATTATTTCAACATTTTCATTAAATGTGATAGATATGACTTGATTCTTATGAAGAATAATCTCTCAATGCAAATTAATTGTGGTCATACAAATGTTGAGGGCATGTAAATATCTGATTAGCCCAATAAAGTTTATTTTAATTGACACCTAGATTAATTAGTTCTGTAATGAGGCTAGTTAAATATCAATATCAATGTAGAAAAAAACATAATGGGGACAATAAATAATAATAGTAAAAAAATTGTTTCTAACAAATGTAGCTTATTAACTTGTATGAACATTGTACCACCCCTGTATTTGGATAAATAAGCATACAACTCAAAATCTTATATTTTATTTTACCACACAACTCTTCTTTTTAAAAACTATTTTAAAAAGGGCAGACCCTACTTTAATGGTATTCTTTAAAAGAGCAGAGAGCAGAGCCAACACCATGATGCTCCCACACACCATGTCCAAAATGTTTTGTGGAATAAACAAAGTAGGCTGATAAAGTTTTAGGCTTATGGAATGACCGAGTCTCCTATTCTGTTCACAGATTGTGAAGTTTGCTCCTAGAAAACAACCAAAATTTAAATAAGCTCTGCCAATTCCGATGAGAAGAGTGACTAAGTGTCAAGTTAGACTCATATGAAAAACTTGTTTCAGCAATCTACAGGATATTTACACAAATATCAGTATCACTATCCTGAAAAATGGCAAGAATTCACATTTTGCCCTGTTGGATCCCAAGAAGGTTCTAAGTAGAGCTTGCAAAAGAAGAAATTGGAGTTAGACCAAAAAGAAATGCATGTGTATATTTTGCTTGGAGAATGATGTTAGTATACTTACACACATTATTTATCCAAGATGCATTTTGTTTCTGCCAAAAATGGCAGGGGGAAAATAATAATCTTCTGTGCAGTGTGATATGTGCATTCTGGTATTAATCAGATTCGTTAACTTCCAACAGATTTATGATAAAAACAGAAGTATTGTGCAGTGTTGCTATAAAAGTCACTGTTTAACAGAAGACAGTCATTGATCTACAAAGAGTGTAATACACAAAAGGCTACTGCCACAGAAAGTGGTTGTTTAGAGAATGTGGCATCCTTGCATATTGGTAGAAAGTTGAGTGGATGGGAAAACCATGGATAGAAAAGGTCCACCAACTACAGGGATAGTCATACTATTGAAGGGACTGTCAAGCACACTTCATTCAAGAATTTGGGGAAAGCTTTACAAGGAGTGAACTGAGGGTCACTGAAAGTCATTATCCATAGATGAATCCTATACATGTTGCATTACTTGTTTCAAGCAACTTCTGAACCAGAGACTGAGCCATTTCTTAGTGGTCCAAAGTCCTCATTTCAGATAAAAACAAAGTTTGCCTTTCATTTTGAAATCAAGATCGCAGAGTGTGAAGAAAGAGCAGAGAGGCACAGAATTCACGTTGCCTGAAGTGCAGTATGAGGTCATTGATGATTGGCCTGACTATCAGGCCAATCATCAATGGCCTGATAAATGACGATTGGCCTGATTAGCAGTGCCACAAAATACAGTGAAGCAGCAATCCGTGTGTATCGAGGCCCAATACAATATTGAGAGCATATAAATGTACCTACTTTTAGCCTGACATTTCTGTTTGAAATATTTTCCTTCTATGGTGTTTAAAATTCTAATTCTATGAATTACCAAATTTGAATTTTTCATTATCTGTAAGCAAAACCATCAAAAAATCACCAAAAATAAAAACTTGAAATATTTCACTCTGTGTAATGAATGTAGTTCCTCTTAGCTAAAATGAGTGACAAAAATAGTTAACAATTTCAAGGTACTCACATTTCAAGTCCAGTATAAGCAACTCTAGTTACTGTAAGTCATTTGCCCTGCACAATATTCATTGCCTCCTCAACACCTCCTTCATTTAAAGTAATTTAGAGTGCACATGTGCCTGTAAAAAGCCCCTTCCTAGATCTATTCTGGCAAACTCCAGCAAATACCTCTCCATAAAAGATGACTCATTTCCAGCTCCTAGAATCACCTTCTGAGTATCGTCTCCCCCTTCCCACGAGATGAATACAACTCCTACTTTTTACAAAACAGAAATGAGCCTTGAACAAGGGGTTGCTTGAGATTCACCTCATTCTCTGGTGTGCATGTATTTAGAAGAATTTTTCCAATCTAGAATAATATGCATACTGTTCTTGGGGGCCATTTCATGATCTTGCCAAGTAGTAGAATGCCCCTAAACTAACAACAAAAAATATTTCTGATAGGTTGTTTCAAATTAACTTTAAGAGGATATTTGCAGCTCTCTTTTTAATGGTTTCTAAATTACACTATTTATTTTTTTCATACAATATTTTCTGATTTGTAATAACCTCATTTTTCACCAGTAGATGGAAAGTTTATGTGTGAAGTTGTGGAAAATAACTATATGTTATGTAAGTAATGTAATTATTGCAACGTTTCACCTCAGTTCATGTTTGCAGAGGAATTATTTTTGATCTAACTTTCTAAAAATCCACAGGTACATATTTTACTATAACATGGAAAATTATGCACAATACTTTCATGGGGCTGCGGCCACAGACTATTTGCTTTTTGGGTTCACAGCTAGGCGGATTCTTAAGCGGATTTACATTGTGAGGACAGCCCTAAGCACAGGGTTGATTACAGGTATTAGAAGTTGAAGTTGATAACAGACTTAAGGAAGGGAATGTTGACATGATAGCAGCAGGGGGATGAATCCCAAAGACCATATTATAGTATTTAATATCTGTGCACTAAATAGAGTCAGTAGGAGATAGGATGGAAGAGGAGGTGAGAAAATGAGAATGTACGTTAGAGTATGTGTAAATCTGTGTCTTCCCGGAGCAAAGCAGTAATAGTTTTGTCATGGTTCACAATGTTTTTATGTGATAGATATGACTTGATTTCTTCTGCAAAGCTTATGTGCATCAAATAGCAAAGAAAACTGCTCATGATGAATTGTCTAAGTGGCTCTGTCTTGAAAAAGCAATCAGTCTTTTAGTGCTTTCCAGAAGAATCTTTCACCAGACTTGAGTTTCACTGTCTGTCACCCCAAGCTACAATACTCTGCCAGTGTTGTTTGCACAAGAAGAAAATACTCCATCAGAGTAGAGATAAGGTGCATTGTACTGTGTGCCTTGACACTGGCTGTTATCACAGAAGAAGCACTCAGACTTCACAGGTAGAGTAATGCGTCCAATACCACAGTGTGTGGGTTATCATGAAGAGGAATCAGCTAAATGAAGAAGGACAAATACCATTCAAAGGACAGTAAATGTTTAACAAATGCAGATGCATGACTTTTAAGGTATAATGCAGGTCAGAACATGCTTTGTAATAGGAAGCCTTTCTAATCTAGATGAATTAAGAAAAGACTACTGTGGTTCTCTATTCCCAAAATTATAACATCACTCAGCCATAACATAAAGCTAGCTTTGATTTAGTGAAAGGTGGGTGACATTGTAGTACTAGCTATCGTAAGCCTTCTGCAGTGTTTACAGATTCATGAGGATAGTTCAAAATGTGTATGAAGTCTTGTATAGTCATAGAGGTATGGTTTGTTAGATTCAAATACTGTTGGTAATCAGTAACAATAATCTAACTAAACATACACATGTTTGTTTTTATAGCTATGGGGGACCTCCCAAATAGAGGACAGTCTGTCTGACATGAAAAATATTAACATGAAATTAGCTTGCAGGCATAATTTAACTCAACTATGTATTTCCTGCCTAAACTAATATAAGACAGTGAAAGAGTAAAAATGACATATCTGAACAAAACATAATGCCAGGGACAATTAAGTAAAAGAACCAGAAAAAAACACATTGTCAACAGGTTTTAGTCATGCTAACAATATCAACATTTCTTCTAAGTACATTAGTTCTGTGGTGAGAAATGTTTTTCATTTGAAGGTTTTTCAGAGTTGTGCAGCTCAGCCTAGTTTTGACAAAGAACATGGCTGTATTGTGCTCCCCTACATTTGTATGTTATTGTCTAACAAAAGTCTAACTGAAAGAGGAGAGATTAAGGGTTGACTGTGTGAATACATAGGCCTGCTAAGAAAGTGTTCTTTCTTGCAAGAAAAGGAGGACGTTTGAAGATGTTATTTATTTTTCATTCAGAGTTGGAAATTCAAGAGCAGTAGGATAAGCCTCAGAGGAATAACTGACTAGAGTTGTTACCTCCTGGGGCAACAGTCACTCTCTTCTCCTTCTTTCTCCCACTACTGCTCAATTTCCATCTCCCACCTTTCTGATCTTCACAAGAAAGCTGCCACTGTCTCTCTGAGAGAAGGAGAAATAAAGCTGGAGCAGTTCGTTCTCAATACCAGCTTTGCCTTCCTCATAGTCAAACTCTATTCATTGCACACCTCTGCGGTTTAATAGTTATGGATAGCTTCGTTCAGCTTTAAATACATGGGGCAAACTGACTTGAGAGGTACTTCTGGTTCCTCCCGGGCTTGCTTGTTTCTACATTGGAAGCAGCTTTTTTATTCCAGTCTTCCTCATTAACAGCATTCCCATTGCACCCTAGAGTCATTAAAAAAGTCACTTTTCTCCCTTGTCCCTCTAGTGCTTTCCTTTCATCAGTCTGCTCCATTCCACACCTTATTCGGATGAACTTAAAGTGTGAATGTCTAGGATGACATTTATTTTCCATCTGGACCAGAGTGAATTATTGGATGCCAGAGAAGTGGGGCTGAGTTGGCTTCATAAAGCTGAGTCTCCATGCTCTGTTCTAGGCATTAAGCTGTTATCATGGGAGCCAACAAAATACTTCCTTACTGTTTCCTGTTCCTCCTAATGAACTAAGGTGTCATATGCATTCTTGTATTAGGGTCATTTGGGAGGTCCCCCATAGCTATAAAAGTCAAAACGAGAGTTGGAAGACATATGCAGAGGCTCTCATGTCTTCAAATCTGTCTCAGTGAACTTCTTTCATGTTTCATTATCAAGGGGAAGATTCAGAAATTCTCTTGGTGCTGGTTTTGAGCAATCACATAAATAAGATGACATTGTTGCAAAAGTAAAGTGTTCCACAGCAGGGTAGGATGTATGTCACAGCAGGGTAGGATGTATGTAAGACATCTCACACTTCAACATTGTCAGACCCCAGGAGTTAACCATTTCACTACAGTGTTTTTAACACCAAAACCAGATAAAAAGAGAGTGAAGAATTAAAGCAATGCATGATTTCCCATTTCTTTTGAGGGACAACTGTTATATGTTATATGGACACCTAGGGGTGATGGGCTTGCACTATTTATTATACCTCAAATAGAACAAGCCAAGGCCCAGTTGCCCTCACAACAGCAACAGAAAAAAATAAACTTTACCTTTAAAGCTGCAAGCCAACAACAATTGATGAAGAAATAAGATCATCATCCCCCTGTTCAATATTGTAGCTTCATTCCTCTTTCCTTGTTCATCCCTCTCTTCGCCTTTCCCCTTAACCTTTATATTACTCTGAGCTCCATCCCCCACCTAGTTAAGTTCATTGGCTGAAGAGGAAGAATGCTGAGGATGCAGGATGGGGGAGAATCCAGCATCAATTAGATTCTAAAGTGCTCTTTATTTATTTATTTTTGTGCCCCATGCCAAATTAAATTAAGCAATAAAAGATGTGAAATGAAAAAGTAGTGAACTTTAATTATTGAGGCAGAACCTCTGCATGGGTCATCACTCTGTAGATCACTGTGTGCTCTCATAATGCACACGTGTTAGGAGCATGATTTTGATCTTCGGGTAGAATCAAAGACCTCTAAAAATCTCTTTGAAATTGTTGAACTCTTTGGTTTATCTCTGCTGAAATATTTTCAAAATAAGATGGAAGGCTTTCTATCATCTGTTGTGTGATATTCATAAGTGCTCTGATTGGAAAATTTAAGAAATGGGAGTGTGATGTTGTTTGACACAATAAAAATGCTGTGAACAGACTGAGAGGATAGCCATGAGGACGCATAACTCACAGTTTTAATGAATGGTCAGAAATAAATCCAATGTTCCCATTCAGAGTTCTGTTAATGATCAGAGTTTTTTGTTTATTAACTGTATTAATGCCTATCTATACAGTTATTAAACTGTATCATTATAAAACACATATATGTAATACACATGTTTTACTTGCATTCTTTGAATAAGCATTGGGTGACGTTAATCAACACTTATTTTATTCTTACTTATTCTTGTTTTACTTGTATTGTTCTAAAGGTCATTGCTAATGAAGTTCGCTGTTCACAGAGGTCTGAATCCAAACATATGCATTCGCAGAACATTGAGAGGAAGGAAGAAGTGTGGTAGGAAAAGGTGTTCCAGCAACATGGAGAACTGCAGCCTTGAGAGAATAGTCAAGCAAAAATCTTTTCCACACATTAATACTAGACTTAGGGTAATGTTGCATTCCCCATGTCAAGCCACTACTGAACCAGATACAATATTAGAGGCATCTTATTTGGGCTAAGAAGAACAGGAACTGGACTGTTGTTTAATTATTGTGTTTTCAGATGAAAGTAAATACTGTATTTGAATTGGAAATCAAGGTCCCAGAGCCTTGAGGAATAGTGTCGAGGCACAGAATCCACATTAGTTGTAGTCCAGTGACAAGTTTCCACAGTCAGTGATGGTTTGGAGTGCCATGTCATTTTGTTCCACTTTGTTTTCTGAAGTCCACAGCAAATGCAGTCATCTACCAGGACATTCTAGAGCACTTCATGCTCCCCTATGCTGAGAAGCTGTATGGAGATGTCAATTTTATTTTCCAGCAGGACTTGGCACTTGCACACATTGCCAATTAAAGCTGATTCAGTGATCATGGTGTTCCTGTTCTTGATTGGCCAGCAAAGTGCCCTGACCTGAACGTTACAGAAAATATGTGGGCTGCAAGAGGAAGATTCAAATTTTTTGATGTACTTCTACCAAGGAAGTGCTCTTTCCCTACTGCTGTTCTGCATAGATCTGAACTCCCTGAGCCAAACACATTAATCAACAACACTGGCTATGGATAATGACTCAGAAATAGGGCCAATATCAGTCACCTCATCTACATGAATGACATCAAGCTCTGTGGTAAGAATGAGTGAAACACTGACTCACTGATCCACACCACCAGGATCTGCAGCACGGACATCAGAATGTCATTCAGGTTGGAGAAATGTGGCTGTCTTGAGACAAAGAGAGGTAAGGTAATCCATACAGAGGGGATTGCACTACCACAAGGGAGAATAGCAGATGCAAGGAGAGCTATAAGTACCTAGATATACCACAGGCAAATTGGCAACCACGAAGCAGTCAGAGGGCCTTCCTTATTAGACATGAGGTTAACAAGAGCTGAAGTTGCTAGACCTCTTTCCGCACCCTTAGAAAGACAAGCTCATTGGATTGTTTCTGTCAAGAAACTCTTATGTGTTAGAGAGAAGTTATTTGTGTTTATCCAAAATGTGTGGTAGCTTGATGTTTAAGAAACGTAATTGTTGGACTTCTCACCTTAATCTGTGGTTATTTTGAACTACCCGCAGTCCGAAGAGATTGGGTCCATTGGAATGAGTTATTATGAGGCTTTTTTTGAGGTTTCAGGAACTGACAGGTGGACCGGACACTCCCCACACTTTCTGTTGTCCGACCGTAACATCTGCCACGCTCTTCCTGAGCATTGTGTGTTAAGATTGTGGGAGTGTTAATATATGAATCTTAGCAGGCAGATATATATGAACAATAACTGAGACAGAATTACTTTTCTATAATTTTTTGATAATCTGGTGGTGCTTTGGCTTGGTAGTTTTGATCTAATTTACTAGTTTTATTAATAATTGCCTAAGCAATTATTTATAGTCAAACCTGACTCTATTAGTTGCGCAACATCTCTTTGCGGCATACAATCTGGAGACCACTATAAGTCAAAGTGGGAATTACCTGCCAAGACGGAGGTTGTTGTTATAAATGACCAAAATTAGTTATGTAAATTAGTCACAAGAGCTTTATCAATGTGTGTAATTCTCTAAATTCAGAAGGAAATCTATCCATCCATTTCCTGTACACCCTTGTCCCTTAGTGGGGTCGGGAGTTGTGCTGGTGCCTATCTCCAAAATCAGTTCCAGGGTAAACCCTGGACAGGTTGCCAGTCTGTCGCAGGGCAACACAGAGACAGACATGACAAACTACCATGCACACACACTCACACCTAGGGAGAATTTAAGAGAGACCAATTAACCAATTAATTTGGACTGTGGGAGGAAGCAGGAGTACCCGGAGAGAACCCGCCCATCCACACGGAGAACATGCAAACTCCATTCACGTTAAACACACGAGTCACTGATTAGTCAAGTGTGTAGGTTTGTTACAATTTGTTGATGTGCAAAAAAATCCTGCTGTAAACTGTAGTAATTTCACTCACAATCGAAATATCAAACAAAAAAATTAGAGCCATATATGTTTTTTTTTTTTAACCTTTTCAGCTGCCTTGAATGTTAACCTGGTGAATACTAAATGTGTTAACGGAAAAAGTGGAGACAATTTTATCTGGAGATGCTCTTAACACACAAATACACGCAAACTTCACAGTGGGATATTTTCTACTGGAGATGTGCTCTCACAGCTAGAATCTCAAGGGAGAAGGCGTGGTGGAGTGTCTGTCTAGAACACACAGGAGGCAGGGCACAATGCACAAAGCATGCTGTGGAAATCACTTTGTTTTGCTTGCATCATGTCAGACGTAGTAGAAGAGCTCTGTTGATGTATTTATACTAAATATACAGAAATGTTGCCACTATAGCAAAAACAAATGGAAGCCAACACATATATCAAAGTGGTATACTTTGTTGATATACTCAGCAAGGTTTAGGCCCTCATTTCATTTAGTCAGTGAGGCACTAATTCATGCCCTTTATTTTGTCCTAATCAAAGGTCCCTGCAAGTTCTTTCCTGTCCCTTGGTAGAAATGGCTGTTTTGGCCTTTTTACAATGGGTAACCTGGGGGAACTTTCACTCCAACTTGGAGAGTTCTGAGCTTAACTTGATAAAACATCTTCAGAATAAATTAAACCAGGAGTCAGCTAGGTCTAGTGCTGCACAATATATTGCAAATATATCATCATCACAATGTTAGTGTAGGGCTGTTGTTCAGTGCAATAATTGTTAGCTAGTATATTCCAAGTGTTCTGAACTTGCATTTTATATGCTAGTGTAAATTTTAGCCTGTTGGACAAAGCCTCATGACAGCATATGCTCACACCTGACACTAATGACATTGGCCAAAATGCTAAAGGTCTCAGAGGGATGAGGAAGAGAGGAAAGAAGAAAGTATGCATATATTGCAGTTGATATTGTCATCATAATATTTGGTAATACTATCAGAAGCATTTTTAATACCTTGCAGCTCTAGTTAATGTTTTTCTTTAAACATTAGTGTCTGACCTTACAAATGTGGAACTAGAAGAATGGCCAAAAATCAACATAGACCCTCCCATAAACCTTGTGGTGGGCCCGTCTAAGAAGATCCAAATCTGTCATAAATGCAAAGTGTGGGTGGGCAGAATAACAAACACAATGTCATTCAAATTTATATATGTGTAAAGGCAGAAGTGAATACTTTTGGCCATACTACTCAAACTGTTAGCCAGATAGAAAGAATACAGTCCAGCTGTAATTTAGTGGAAGACATTAGTTTAGACCAGTGTTCTCCAAATCGGTGGGAACAAAACGGTGATGTTTAAAAATTTCAGTAATTAAAAAAAAAGCACAATAGAAAAATAATAGTGAATTTTCTTAACTATGTAGTGACAACTTAAAAATGCAACATTTGAATGACAAAAGTAGAAAAAAACAAATTATTGTGAGTTTGTAAAAAGTCTCAGAAGCCTTAATCAAAGAAATATGAATAATTTCTTAACCTTGTGCATGAAATATTTTCTACTTTGTTGGTCCAGAAAATGTTTCTAGTCTATTGAAGTTTAAAAAATTACTTAAAAAAAAACATATGAAATGAACAAAGCAATGCTGTAATACCTTTTAAGCACTTAGACTTCACGTACTAACAGAAGGTCAGTCAAAGTCTTATGTGGGTTTTATGTTCTTTATTTCTGTTCCCCTAACAACACTTACAAAATGTCGCTTTGAAGTGATAATGAAAAATCATGTTTTGCAGCTCCAGACACATTTTGATTGGTTCCCGCACAGCTGGTAGATATTGAAAAAGAAGAATATTTATGGGCCAACAGGTGAAATTAATTTTTGTCAAAGGACGCCTGGATGACTCAATCTTGGACTACTTCTGAACACTTAGATCACCTTAAAAATCACCAATGCATGACAGAAATCCACAGAAACAATTTTGGTGAAGATTAAAACTGCTTCAAATGACACAGTTCTCCCAATTGACAGACAGCATCTTAGACATTTATTGAATATCTAAGATCTATTGTTCAGGTATAGAAAATCATGCAGTACTTGTGTTTCCCAGGTTTACATAATCTCAATTTTGTAATGAAACAAGTCTAGGGACTTTGGTTGTCTGACCAAGAACATGTGAATGGGTAGATCTACATTAAAAAGAGTCAGTCAGACATATGGAAGTACAAAAACAAACAGAAAAAATAAATAGAAAAAGCAAAGCAAATGAAGTTAACCAAAGCACTACAGTGCCTCATACCTTCCATTTACCCTGCATATTTTGGGGCGTTATGGTCTCTAATCTGCAGATGATCTTGATGGACTGTGCATTTAATTTGGCACCCAAAAGCCCACAGATCAAAACAAAAAATTTCAAAGCTTTGCCTCAGCTTGCCCATGAGAGAAGATGCACTGGAACACATTCCAAAAACAGCTGATGCCACAACACTTACACTTCTACAAGCTGCACCCAGAAATGTGCAAAAAAAAAAAAAAAAACAGCTTAAAACATCAGGTGTTGGACAGTGCAGTAGAAGCAAACGATAAATCCCTGCGTATGTAAAGCGTATAAACTGACACAACCACAAGCACAATAACCGTGTCTCTATCTACACTAAATAACACTGAAAACATGAAGTAGAAGCTGCAAGTGGTGCAATATAATAAAATGTAGTTGTTTTAGTGATTTTACATCTTATTTATGGTTAATATTGGTAATAAATTGACACGCTTGAAATATTTAGCTAAACCACTTAATGCTACTGATAATGTATATGTAAATTCAGCATAAAGGCAGTGACAAACTATCCCCAATTATCATTGCCTTCAATAACAATTGGGAAATCTGGTGACAATTGTACAGCACAACCTAACTGTATAGAAATATCTATATTTTTATTACCACTTTAGGAAGTATTTTTGCATTACTGCAATGGATGTGATACTGTGCAATCTAAAACAGGAAAACAATTAAATTTTGTGCTGTAAATAAAATATGATGTGAGCGTTCACTTTCGCTGCTGTCTGGAAGAACCTAGCCAACCACAATACATGAAGATTTTTTTAAAAATTGAAAAAAAAACAAACAAATGTGTTTGTTGTTACACAATTTAATTTCATATGTCATTATTTAATGAGACCACATTGAATAAATCTAATATACTGATTTATATGTTCATTAGTATACATTAAATTCAACAGTGTAGAAAAAGTATCTATGTACATTTTTAATATCTAAGTGCTTTTTAACAGCAGTAAAAATCAAACAGTGTGTGGACGGTCACTATAGAATCTTAAGGTCTTTTGAGAAGCATTATTATGACTGTGCTGCATATCTCAACACTGCATTCTGCGTGGAAGAGGGTGGTAGTGGCAGATTATCCACAAGCTATGAGTGTCTAAGCCATGGTAGAAGTTGCCGGAGTGGCCACAGCAGTTTCATTTCAAGGCTACAATCAAGCACACACCTGGCAGACATGTATCAATAAGCACTCCATGTACCCTAGCTGCAAAAAAGAAATACAGAATGTAAGGATTCATGCCATGCTCAAGCTCCTTGCACACAGAGATTGGTATGCAGTGCTTTTCCATAGTTTTGGGTACCCAGCCGGGGAGAATTGAGCATACAGGTTGCCAGGAGATGGAGAGATGTTCAGTTTCTAAGCTGCAGTTAAAACTTAAAATATATTCCTCATACTACTAAGAAAAAAATTAGTGCATTAAGCAATAAAAAGGAAGAAGAAGTGGAAAAGCATGAGCAGCCTTCTAAAAATGTATGTTTTATTAAAGACACTGGTGATCTGTCAGTATTTGTCTAAGAAAGAGCAGTTACATATATAAGAATTAGAGATATATCAGCATGCTTTCCAAAATAAAACAGCTGAACTGAATTAAAAGGTCAGATACTATTCAAACAACTGGCTACCCAAATTTTGTTTGGCCACTGGAATCATGTTTTCAATTTTAGGTAAAACTCTGGTTAGGGTTTTACAAATACATTTGTGTAACTACTCAAAACACAACAAATCTTTCGGTCAAACCATTATTTTCAAACTTCTAACCAAGTTGACAGTCGTGGTTTAAGTACACATTACATTAGTTCAAAACCAGAAGTTTCAAAGGTTCCCTACAAATTGGAATATTAAGAAGGAAAGTCAGAGGTTCTAACTTCCATTGCAAAACCTAATTGCATAAAATACTTTGTGGTATGTGCAGTGAAAATTGTTTTTTTGAGGTTCTGACAATGTTTATCTCACTAAATAGCAAACAGTACTACATCGTGTAACACACATCTTGCAATTATGCTTGGAATGTACAACTCTATAGAAATACATTATTTTAGATTGGTAAGAGTGGTGAGTTTTTCAATTAGCAATTTTTTAACTAGTACACTGTCAAATTCAGATATAAATGAAACAAAGCAAATTGGTAATTAGTATTGTGTCATTCTTGACACCAGAGTTTATCTGTTTTTTGAAATCATTAACATTTCTGAGTACCGCTAAAGGCAGTTCAAGAATCTGTACCACCTATCCATGTTTGAGAAACATGGATATAAGCTGGCAAAACAGCCACTCTAGAATTTTGAAAAATTGCACTCATGCTTATATATAGACACACAACAGAACTCTTTTGTATTGGTCTTTTTGTACACATCTGAGTAGTAATTAGGAATATTTTATGGAGAAATTGTCTGTTCAGTTAGAAAAACTGATTCCCAGTTTCTTTAATATTTATAATAGACAAAGTTGTGAATACACAGGTAGATTAATGCAGCACGCACTAAGGAACAAATTTAAACAATAACAATTAATGTATTGTGATATGTTACTAATTTTGCTTATTATCTCAAATTATTATGCAATAAACTTTCCAGAATACAACCACTGCAGATTATATGAAGACTATTGTGTATCTATCCTTTTTAGATGGAACATTCAAGAAATATGGCCTTTCTAAACCTTCAGTCCTGACAAATTGCTGGCGCACAAATTACAGGGCTTCAGCTGTAGGCGAACAAAAGCCCAACTGAGGGACATGCTCAATTGGCAGATATTTAACTTTAGCTAGAGAACCTGCAAGCATGTGTGTGTGTAGTTGCGCACACATGCTTGCAACTACACACATGCTTGTGTGTGCAACTACACACACACAAGCATGTGTGTGCAGTTGTGGTTGTGTGAGTGGAAAGAGGAAAGGGCGACACAGAAAGACTCCATGTTAGCAGTCACATCACATCACAGTTTGCAACCACATTGATTAAGAGAGTTACCATGCAGACTAATCTGGACATGCGGCAGATAAGATCATTACTGGCAACCGCTGATTTCACGCGAGTTTTATAAAAGGATTAGTTCAATGGTCTCAATGTGGCCCTTCCATTTCTCTTTCTGCTGAAGTTATTTCATTTACATCTTGCATTTGTAGACACTGGTGAATAAAGCATACTTTATGTACGTGATTGATGATTTTGATGTAGAATCAATTACAAGGGTGTTTGACTCCACATTTCTAGTTGCAATAAGGGAGTAGCATATCAGTATATTGAATGTACTTAGTGCACAGTACATTTGTGTGTGTTTTTTTATTTATTTATTTCTCTGTATGCAAGAATGTGTACCTTAGAGAGTTTCAAAAGCCAGTTCTATTGTAAACCCTGAGCTACTGTGAGGCTGCAAGAGCGGGAGTCATCGATCAGAGCTGGACACTTCTCCCATATGCAAACAGACGAATTAAAATACTTGCCTCCCACTGGATCCATAAACGAGAAAGAAGAGAGGTGAAGGAATTCCGTATAATAGGATCAAGATTAGAAAAGCCTCATGCGGTGCCAAAGTGAAAGGACAAGCAAATATAAGAATAAATGATGGAAAAAGGTCAAGTGATTTGGTTCAGCGGGGTTGAAACAAAGCCCAGATACGGAATAAAACTCATCATCTGGACTGGGGTGCGTAGTCCTGTGACAGTAAGATATGGATTTATCCCTTAAGGGTCTGTAATCATTGAAAGTGGTTGTACAAGAACCCTGCTCTGCACATCTGTGTGGCACTTTTTTGCATCACTACAGAGCTGTCGTCCTCTAGGAATGATTAACCTAGAAGAGCTTTATATAGAAAGGAAGGAAGGACTGAATGGAAGAGAAGGATGGGGAGGAAGGAAAGAGTGAGGGAAGGATCTGGGCATGGAGGACATTATTGAATTCCATGGAGGGTATACTCTTTACCTCTTCACATCAAACCATGTTCAACACCGTTTAGCAATCTGTCTGCTAATTAATCATGGACTATAATCAGTTAGAGGCACTGGAAAATTATGTGTTTGTGTGTGTCTAGGGATGTGGGTACATTGTCAGTGGTTCAGAAATAGCTACACAGTAAAAATGAAAAGCGCAGACAACATGTAATTTGCAGCTAGAGTATTCTTGCCAGCAACAGTTTTCATGCAACACTTAAGCAGGTATATTGCTGCTTCTCTCCACTGTGGAGAACACAGGGAGCATTTTAATTTGCTCTTTATTGTGTATTTGTCCTTTTCATAATGTATATGGAATTTTTATCAGTTTATTACACAGCTACAGATTGCTATATCCGCTGTAAGCCTCTCACCTTCAGAAATTAATGAAACAAAAAAACGTAAATTATCTGATGCTAATAAATGACTTAGTTAAATGATTGTAGGATGAATATTACTGATACTGATCCAATTTTGTAGATGAATTGACTATAGGGCTATGGGAAGTCTTGTTTGCAGCTATTCTGACTAATTTTGACATGGTGGCTGTGGCAGCAGGGGTGGGCTTGGTTATCATCTGACACAGAACACCAGCCAAGCCTGCAAGCTCGCGTACAGCCATCAATGCTAATCTCCTGCTATGTGCTAACAATAGCACTGATGTTCTGGCTTTCTGGAGGAGCTTTGCTTGCCCTGAGCCTGCCTTGTTTGAGCAATGTCCCAGTGGCCAGCCACCTTTAGCTTTCTCATTATAGACGGAACAGTAGAACTGAAATCAGTAAGTGTATTGTTGCTTCCGTGGAAAAGCTGCTTGATTCAAGGCACATAAGTCACTGGCCAATGTAGAAAGAAGCGGAATATTCAGCCCGTGGGGTTTAACAGAGAGCTGAGACGATGCAGAGCTTGAAAAATTTGACTAGGGAAGGAATTCACTTCCCATGTGTTAAAAAAGTGAAACCAAACTTTTGTAATCTGGCAATAGTTAAAGAGGATCAATAATCCTTACAGAAAAAAGTCAAACTTTAGTGTATAAGAAAATAAATAAGTCAATAATTGTATCTATTTCTGCAATTTCTTAACATGGTACAGAGTACACCCTAGACATGTTGAGAGTCTTATCAAAGGGCAATATCGAGACAAAAAAATATGCATACACACACTCAAGCCTAAGGATAACTTAGAGTGACCAATTAGCCAAACATGCAGGCTTTTGGACTGTAAGAGAGATTTAGAATAGCCATAGAAAATACATATAAACACAAGAAAAACATGCAAACATTCAAACCCAGCAATAATCTTACTGCAGGCCCCCATTGCTAACTAAGCTAATGTGAAGCATGTTAATCTTTGCAATCAATTCAAAAAAATAATTCAATCAAAAGTTTAATAACTATACTGTGATTTAACTTTAATAGTTTTTTTTGTTTTGTTTTGTTTTATTTTACCTACAACACATGGGTTTATTTTGTGCTTGTTAGTTCTTTCTCTCCCCACGGAAAAAAGGTCTTAAGGACAACAAGAACAGCCACAACAAAGTAGTTTCACTGTAAATCATAATGCCTGGTAAGAATAAGCTGGTATTTATATTTGAAATACTTTTTATATGGTATACACTTAACTGAGGGCTGTGCATATAAAATAATATCAGTATTTCAAAAACTCTAAATCATCTAAGTCAGTTCCGATATCAAAACCAAATCTCCCTCTTATAAATTATATTTTAAGTGGTTATACTGGATGCTTATCGTTAACATTTCTTCACATTTGTAAGTTCTAATAATTGTGACAATCGAAGTAAGAAACAGAAACTGTTACAACTCTACAGGATAAAGAGAGGCTTGTCATTTTGACTCTTTGCCATTTCATTATGGCAAACAAGTGGTCTACTTGCAAACAACTTTCAGGTCCAAAAACGAGTCATCAGCAAAGCGACCTTTTTTAGAGAGCCTGCAATTGCTTCTACCCTATGTTAAACTTAAAAAATGCTTTGGTATAACTTTAAAAATGATGTTGGACTTCCTCATTTCAACACATAGGACAATACAGTACTTTTTGACATATTACAGCTTAGCTCCATCAATTAGTTTGGATTAGAGCCCATTTCATAATCTCTGTAATCACTATGATGTAAATCCTTTGATGCTGCAACAAATTTTACAGACATGGCAGAACAGAGAATTTCTTTTTATTTTCCCTTTTTTTTTTTTTTTTTTTACCAATGTGTGAATACACCACATCTCCCTTAAGTTGGCCAAGTTCTTCTTTTCACTACCAATGGTGAAATCTTCTATTGTCATGTTATATAAAAGCTAGGTGCATTCTTGCCTTTTAAGACTTAACAGAACCCTACAGACAGCCCCTGTCTGCATTCTGTCTACTGAAGGCAATTTGCATTTTTGACATTTATGGGTGTGCTTCCAAGGCTCGCTGTGTAATTTATGTGACATATACTACTCATTTCCAGATTGATAGGTGCCATTCTTAACTGCTTATAATGAATGCCTTATCACTGCACAAAAGTTTCTGGGCTGGATCTTTTGCCAGACACTCTGTTAAAGCTCCTATGCTCTTCATTAAAATCCCATTTGTCTTTGCAAGATGGAAGACAACCTCCTCTCACACTACCCCTGTTTTTAGGGATCATTTCAGTCTGGACAAGGAAATACAGCTCTGAAATTTGGGTTCATTATTTAAAAGTGAACATAGGGGCTGCACAGTGGCGCAGTTGGTAGAGCTGTAGCCTTGCAGTAAGAAGGTTCTGGGTTCGATTCACAGCCCAGGGTCTTTCTGCACGGAGTTTGCATGTTCTCCCTGTGCATGCGTGGGTTCTCCCTGGGTACTCCGGCTTCCTCCCACAGTCCAAAAACATGACTGTCAGGTTAATTGGCCTCTCCAAATTGTCCCTAGGTGTGAGTGCGTGTGTGCATGCGTGTTCGTCCTGTCTGTCTCTGTGTTACCCTGCGACAGACTGGTGACCTGTCCAGGGTTTACCCCAGCTCTCAGTCGGAACGTGGCTGGAGATAGGCACCAGCAACCCTCCCGACCCCACTAAAGGACAAGGTTGTAATGAAAATGGATGGATGGATGGACATGCACACATAAAACTGCAACAATTCAAATTCAGAGGAGAGTAGTCTTTTATGAACTCTATGGAATATTCTCTTTGGAACGTAAAGTTCCCTCCTCATGATACGGATATGACACGTATTTTTTTCTCAAAATAACTTGTCCTGTCAAATAGGTCTGTCCCAAAAAAGTCTATTCACATAAGAATCAAGATTCTCATTTAGTACAATTCAAAATCTAAATAAAGTGCCCCAAAGTTGTTTCGAAAACAATAAAAAGTAAAGCAAATTAAATGTCTGCCACCTTCCAATTTGTAGCTAAGTGGGGCATCCTGTTGCCATCATGCAGCTGTTACTGGAACTTATGCATGTGCAGAAAACACCAAAACAAAGAGGAAACTAAAAATGAGGAGCAGAGAGATTTGAACCACTCAGCCTTCCTTGAGGGCAAATATTTGGACTCATTTAATTTTTTCCCAAATTTGCAGGAAGACCAAGCTTGGCATGAGCTTCACCGCTTGAACAAGTCAATGATCCTTTGAACTTCCAGGATCATCACATGGGGTGTATTTCTCTTAGTGTTTGCTGCACAAGATTTACAAAATGAAGATTGAGAACTTCAGGAACACCAGAAATCCAAGCTACAGTGGAGCAAAGGTAAATAAGTGCCTCCAATAGATTTGTCAGAAGGTTGTGGCCATGTTTTTTGCAGAAATGTTGATGTTCAACCAGTCCATCTGTTTATCGTGTCCGCAAGCAATATTAATTCTTCCAAGGAGCATTTATCTGATGAGATGAACAATTTTGTACATTTGTACCATTGTTCACTGAATAACTACTAACACTTTTAAACGGCTAAAAACTTCTGGAAAGAAACTGACACAGCTTTCTCGAGATGAAGTATGGGAGAGCCTTAAGTTTTTCACTGACAGCTGTGCCACAGCTTCACTAAAAGAATAAAACAAACTTCCAAAAAATAAAGCAAAAACTTGTCGATCAAAGTTGACACTAATGTGTGATGGAAATTGCAACAATTCCATCTAAGCATGCGTTAATATTTAATGCTTAACAAATGTCAAAAAGACACTTAAGAGCAATGCTGGAGTAGAACATGAGGATCCTTTGAACACCTACAGCCTGAAGCAGAAGTCACTATGGACGATCGTTTTGAATTAAAAATAAATTTTGAATCACAGTTGGAAATTGAATCCACTAATGAGATAGCAAAAGATTCCCATCCCTACTTTCTAATCGGTCAGCTCCACTTGTCATCTTGTCCAGACCAACACAGGAACAGGTTGATTCCCTTCTATTCCGTTAGCCAAGTAGTTTTCACATTACAGTAGCAAGACAAACCTCCAAGACTTATGACCTAATTCAGGTTTAAAAGTGGCATAAAGGAAAATCGCCATCATAAAAATAAACAACGCCATTTAATGTTTGGCATTTAATTTCTTGTAAATAAACCCAGATTTGAAGCTAATGAAAACAGAATAAACCATCTCTTTTGTGCTCGAATGAGTGTTATGCAAATACAGGCAATTCTTGTGCGAGGAGCAGGTGAAGGGCTGCATCCCAGTGGCTGCAGTCCCACCTGTTTAATCAAAGCACAAAGGAACCTTTTAACCTGCCTGTAGTGCCCTATAAAAAGCTGCACATGTCCCTAAGGGATTGTTATCCTCTGGAAAAAAGTCTGTTCATTCTGGATCTGCTATGAGAGCAGATGATTCACTATAGCCCACCTGGTTCCATGGCTTACATGTCACTTTGTTAGCATAATTCTTCACAAAGAGTGTGAATTAACCTATTAAATGCAGATTTAAATCTACATTCACCTTTCCATTGCAATGGCAGTTAGAAAATGGAGAAATCCACACAGACAGCGGGCAGTGAAGGCTGCAAAGTCCTTTTTTAGTGACACAAAAGGAGAAATAGATCAGGGGCTCTGCACTGAGATCAGTATTTGTTCCCAATGCCCACAAAAGCTAACACATCAACTCTGTCATTTACACACAAGCAGTTACACAATCATAAACCTCTGTTCCATGCAGCCCCAGAGAGAAAAGGCAATCCACACACCCCATGAATATTACAATGAGCTGGATCTGGGTCATTAATATGACACAGTCGTTACTCTGGAGCCCAATTAGCAGTCAACACAGAGCCTGGAACGTTCCTGTTACTATACATAATCACTATATCACTGAGACAGAGTCTGGAGCAGGGAGGAATCAAACAGTCTCACTCAGGGAACATGAAGGACTCTTCACAGATACATGCTAGACAGGGAGGTTGCAACCAGTTAATGACGCTTAAAGAAGGACATTTAGAAACATATATAAATTTAATATTGCTTAAATGTCTACTACTAATAAAGGTTGGATCAGAATTAGAGATTCAACATGAAATGCAGCTTAGTAGCAAAAACCTACAAAAAAAATCAACTAATGTGTCTCTATATGTATTTAGATTATGGGAATAACATATTTTTCCCTGTGCAGTCTTCCTAATCAAGGAGTCACTGAAGCAAGCAAACTCTCGCCGACTTTTGGCTTGTAAACACTTCCAAACCCATTAACAATGAAGTAGGAGGAGGTAAACCATCATTTCCATCATTTGGAAGGGGTCAATGTGAATTGACCCTGTTTAATCTCTGCACTCTTCGTTTTTCAGTCATAAAGGCTAATGTGGCATCTATTTCGAAATATTTTCTCAGGAAAAAAGTTACAATATTTCACTTAATTAAAAAAATTCTGGGGTTGCAAGTTGCAGTTGTCACACCACTGCCTCTCAACAAGAATGTCCTTGCTGACTTCCAACCTGTCCAAGCCATTCTGTTTTCAAGCTTTCCTTGTACATGAGTGGGTTATCTCTGGGTACTCTGTCTTCCTCCCACTGACTAAAACTGTAGCTAATGCATTTCAAGGCAGCCTTCCATGTGATTTGGACCAGCCTGGTGCCCGAGGTACCATTACAAGACTAGTATGATGGAAGTGAAGTCGGAGGAGGAAGATGTAAGGAACAATTATGTGAGGCACACACTTTTATATTGTGGTGAGTTATTGTTACTGGTTTAGCCATTTTCTTTCTCCCGAAGTGTAAATATTTCATAATTTCATGTTAGGCTATTTGGCCTCTCTAAATTACAGCCCTGCATGGTTGTTTATTCCGTCTCTTTATTGCTCCGTGATGATCTGGCAACCCCACCTGTCCCATATTGACCACTGGAAAAAGCCACTAGCATTCCTGTGACTGCAAAGATTAAGCAAGTATATATAAAAATGGATGGATCAAATATTCTTTGAAAATATGAGGATTTAATGACTCTCAAAGTCACAAATTCAGAAAGATTAATAAACATACATTAAGCACACATTTTTCAACATACTCCTCAGCTGTTTTCAAGGCAAGAAATATGTATTCATAGATATTTATTCAGATATTAATTTATAGGGTTTATAAAATAATCTCTTTAATTCAAGAGAAGTAGGAGTGGATTTTAATTTAATGACATTGAAAAAGAAAGTTTTTGCATACATCTGATATAATGGAGCCTTTTCAGTTTCCATTAGTACGTATATGCAAATATTTCAAATTTGATTAGTTCACTAACAAAAATTACATGTAAATGTGATGAGGAAGAGAATGTGTTTTTTTTTTCTTCTTCTTCCTTCAATGACAGACGGACTGGTGCTAAATGCTGAGAAGTCTGGCACTAGTTGCAGGAGGCTACTCATTTGGCTACACACAGGCGTGCACACGCAGCCACACACACACACTTCTTCAGGAATGATTAGTTACCTCTGCAGCTTTTCTTCACGACTTAGATTCATCACCACAGTTTTCTGTTTTCATCAGTGAAAAATATTGCTGTGTGACAGAAAGATTAAAGTTCACCATTGATCACAAACACTTTCAGGATTATATAGGCTTAATTTGCACATTAATATTTTACCTAGGCAACAGAAAGTCTTTCTTTCTGTTGCTTAGGTAAAGTTCCTTGAACTACACTGAGATTTGGTGGCAAACAGCTGCCAGTATAAAAATCTTTTTTCTCACCCTCTGTGACGCATACAAACAAACTGCAGCTGGAATGGGTTTTCCTTTGATGGGTTTGCATCTGTTAAGAATTATTTTTTAAGAATCATCCTTATCAGGCATTTATGCTCTGAATCCATTTATTTTTTTTCAGTATTTTCTTTCTTAACATGCAGTTCTGGGGGCAGTCTGACAGCTCCTGGCATAAGGTCCCGACCTGAGCAGGAAAACAGGGCTGTTCCTCAGCAGACTATGTCGGGGCAGCTTAGATTAAGCCAAGTGTAAAACAATCCTTGTGACATCAGAAACATTGTAGGGCACGTTGCTTACATTCAGGTGCCCTGATGAGCAAAACATTAAGGTCAGAGACAAACAAAGGGAGTTAGTGGAGAGATAAATACGAAAAGTTATAGAAAAATAAAATTGAGATTATATTCTTGAATGAAAATGATAGACAAAAGAAAGATACAAATTATGACCCAGGCTTTTTGAAATTCCAAGAGAGTTGTAATGGACACAAAGCTTTTTGTCTTCATCTTTATCAAAGCTTTGTTCATACAGCCCAACACTATTGTAAGCATGCGAATGTTAGACGCAGATTGAAAGTGCTGTGTAGTATTGTGGGTCTTTGACTGATGACCAGACTCCTGCTGCGAAGCTGAGCTGCACAGCCATCTGATTGCCAGTGTAACTGCCCTGAGGAGTTAAGCAGATCTGGGAGACAGACGGCAAAGATCGACCCACATGTCCAGATAGCAGACAGTCTTTCTGCATCCCTGGGTCTGCATTACGCTGCTGCGAAGGAGGACACACATGTGATCTCTCAAATGTAGATTTGTACATTATTGTTGCACTATTATTAAAAAAAATCATTCTTGGGTTTATAACTAATTGCAGTACATGTTCATGTACATGTTCATGGTTTTCAACAACACGTTATGGTCAAAATCTCTTCTTCTAAACAGTGTAATGGTAGAGTTCAAACCTGGCATTACATCCCTGTAATTACTGTGATGGTGTGAAAACTATTTATCTCCTCTAAAGTTTAATAGAGAAGTTATGTTAATATCAGTTTCTCTTTAGTAGCAAATGATCAGCCACTTTCAGTCATAGCATGACAAGACCTCATATTGTGATTACAACTCACTAAAGCCCCCCAAATAACATTTAAGGTGCTTTGGCAATACGGAAAATGATATTTACA
The DNA here is from genome assembly GCA_903067095.1 of Girardinus metallicus. NCBI lineage: Eukaryota > Metazoa > Chordata > Actinopteri > Cyprinodontiformes > Poeciliidae > Girardinus > Girardinus metallicus. Next base: position 27,557 of record CAEGAE010050284.1, read on the forward strand.
GTGCTATAAAAAAATATTTGCACAGTACAGTACATGTTTAAGATTTTAACAAATTTTAATCACAAAGGTAACTTGAGTAAAAACAAAATGTAGTTTCCAAGTCAAAAAAAAATATTTCATTAAAAAGTAACTGCAAAGACTAAGACATTGTTGTTGTTTTTTTGTGAGTCTTATGTTTACCCCTCAAATGTTTTTTTTTTTTTTGTTTGTTTTTTTTTTTGTTTAGTTTTTTTTTTACCAATTTTGGTTGCCAGAAGTTTATTTGGGGCTATCAGAGTAAAATAAATCAAATGTAATGAAAACGAGCAAAATTGCTAGTTTGCCCTAAGATTTATTGGATGTTTTCTTAAAAACAAATAGAATCCAAATAAAAAGTAAAAAACAAATAAAAAACACCTAATTACCCTCACTTTCTCTACGAGACAGATACAACATCTTTCCAATAAACCCGGCAAATAATAACTGCAATTTGTTATAGACAAAAGTGCTGCTTTTCCTCAGGCAAAAACCTATCTGCTCTCACAGATCAACTATCTCTTACCATAGTAAAGTTTTTTTTTTCACTGTAGCAAAAATGTGCTATGATTACAGCTGAAATGCAATAACTGTTTGTCCATATACATAATTCCATCAATACCATGGGAAAGTCTAGAACTTTTCAAACTATTTTGTTTGCTTAGGCTGTGGAATAACCAATAATAGGTCAGTGGATGTGTGTATAATTTTAAAATGGGCTGCTGAAATAAGTTTTTTCATTGAAGGCTGGTGTCCGTTGTCAACTTCTATTTTAGCTAGCAGCTCATAAGATGCCTAGGGATGCACCAATCATAGCTCTGTTGCTATGCAACAGCTAGAAACCTGTTTGGAGGGTGTCTCTCCAGTTCAAATAGTTTTAACTTGGAGTGTTCATACTGCAGAACACAGAGCACTCATGCCTTCCTAAAAATCCTCTGTCAATAGAATATGCTGGAAAAGGCTTCATAGGAAAGGCCTTGTCCCCTACATTTTTGTTCTAAGGTTCTTCATTATCTTCTACTTTCTTTACTCAGGAACAAGTATCTACAGATCAATGATGCACATCAAATAAAAACTAAACTGAGCCAGTCAGAGATAGTTCTGCCTTCTACCCTTTTCCACCTCATTTACCATTTAATTTAGGAGCATGAATTAACATGTTAGCCAAGGTCAGTATCACTTTAAAATTACACTGCCCACTTGCCCAAAAGGCAGGAAGACTGACTTCTCCAAGCACACGAGCTACTTTTTATGTGTATGTACGTGTCCAGGAGAGAAAAGTGTAGAGAGAGATGTCAGTAGGTTGCATATTTGTTCTGCAGTTAACCAAGCCGTTATCACTACCATTACATCAATCCCATCTCAGTTGGCGTCACTCTCTGTTTGATGACATGTGACATTTTAGTGAGATAGAGAAAAAGAGATCTAGGTACAAATAACTAAGTTGATAAGACACCATCGCTGACGGAAGGTGGGTGATGTAAAGCAAGTGGTGAGTAATGATGCATCCTGAATTCAGGTCAGTGCTCTTAGCTGATTCTGACGAAGGAAGCAAGCAAACGGGGGTAGTGATGGATTTGAAGGGATTCCTTTTAGGATCTGAGTCACAGTAAAATATTTTGGGCTGCGTATTAAGAATAAAACGAATGTGAATGAATGCCTCACAGTGTTGCCACACTAAACACTCTTATCCATATTTCATTTTAATGTACTCGTGTTCTCCTAATAAGCGACATGAGAAAATGCTCCCTGGTCTTTTGAAAGATAGAATGGCACTTTTATGATGTCTTCCAGATTATTCCTTGAGATGGATGGGCTGAGTTGGAACACCAATTGATTAACCCATCGACTGGTGGAATGTGCCGCGGCCGTTCCTCGGCTAAGCTGTTCTTTCCCCCGGACAAAACACTTAGACGGATATGCTGGAGAGAATGACTAATGATCAGATCTACTGAGGAATGCAATCCGTGTCTGACTGTTTATTTGGACACAGTCTACATACATACTCCTGTTTGGTTGGTGTGGAAAATTATGTTTTAGAAAGATCTAAGAGTCTCACGCTCAACTGACTGGTCACAGTGGAAAATAATGTTTTCTGAGTTAAAATTTCATGAGGATGCAGTTTACAACATCAGCAAAACAAAGACAAACTGTTGAATTTGATCAGACTGTTCTATTCAGATAATCACCTCAACTGATAGATGCTGTTTTTGTCACAAATCCAAAAAAGGTGACTGTCAGTAGCAAAGCTATCATATAATGTCAAGCAAAAGTATTTGTAGTCTTTGGACTGTTTCCGTTTGTCCCTGTCATGTATTACTGGATATTTATAAGATGGATAAAGACAGACTAGTGCAGAATCAAGAAGAAAAATGAAACTATTTTTTTTTTTATTCTTTACAAATAAAATATTTGTGATGTCCCACAATGTAAGGAAATGTATTGTCTTTAAATGTCAGTTAATTAGGCTTTGAGGATATTTTTTTTATGTAATTTAATCTCATTATAAATATAATGCAGTTCTGTGAAGGCCTCTCATCACATCAGTCAACAAGAACTAACATGAAAACAAGAGAAAGTGCCAAACAGATAAGGGATGAGGTTGTGGATAATTTTAGATTATAAAACAATGCCCCAAGATTTGACCATCCCACATCAACACATCAACAAACCACAGAGTGCTTTTCTATCCATCATTTGAACAATGTAGTACTGGCTTGACGAAACCAAAATTCAAATAGTGGAATACATGCAAAAGCCTATACGTGGGAAAAAAACACCAGAACCGCATATTACAATACAAGCACAATCCTCGTGGTAAAACATGGTGGTATATCATGCTCTGAGAATGCTTGTCTTCAGCAGGAACAGAAAAGATGAACAAAGTTGATGGAAGGAGCTAAATACAACAAAATTCTGTAAGAAAACATTTTACAGACTGTGAAATATTTGAAACTGAGGTGATGGATTACTTTTCCACAGAACAACCACGATCAAAGCGGTACAATGGAACAACGGCTTAGATCAAAGCATCATCATGTGTTACAATTGCTCAGTCAAACTCCTGACCTAAATTCAATTGAGAATCTGTGGTGTGATTTGCAAATTACTGTTCATAGGTGCTATCCATTTAATTAGACTAAGTTTGAGACAAATGTTTTCCTCTAGATGTGCAAAAATGGCAGACATACTCTGAAAACATTTCTGCAGTAATTTCAGAAAAAAGAAAGATGGTTCTACAAAGCACTGACCCAGGGAAGCTGATTGCAAATGCATGCCACAGAGTTTCAAAACTATACATAATTTTTCTGTTACTAAACATTTATGCCGTATTTTATGTTAGTCAGAAAATCCTAATAAAATACATTTACGTTTACAGTTCTCACACTATACATGATTCTGCAAGGATAAGTGAGTTAGACAAAGGATGGACTGCAGGGAGCTGTAAATACCTATGCAAGGCACTCCGTTTTGATAAGACAAACATTTTAAACAATTAATTAGCTTCATGGAGCTACTTACTAAGATTGGAATAAAATGCTAGGTAGGAAACTGAAACTTAATGTCCTTATAAACACAATCAAAAAATAGAATGAATGTCTCAGTCACAAGCATATGTTCACATGTTTAGAGTATTCTAATAACCTGTACTTTGAAGGTTATTGCAGTAAAATTAAAAAATGAACTATTGAACAAACTCCATTTAGTGCTCCTCGGGCTATTCAGTATTAGGAGGATATAAGACTGTCATGATAGTATGACAGTCTTATATTAAAAATATTAGATATATATTATGATTTACCAACACTTTTCTCACCACACTTTTTTTTTTCATTACTATATGCCACTACTCTCGTTGAGGTTTTTGATCTTGATGATTAAGATCTCTAAAAGTTATGGCCAGAAGGGACAACGAAAGTCTAGGTATCCTAAATCAAATATTGCTAAGCACAGTGCATGACATCATAAGTATCATTGCATTAAACATATTCTTTTGTGACTGTGATATTGCACATATAAAGATTCTTGTAAGAATTGTTTGAAATAATTGCACGTCTAAATCAACAAAAAATTATGGACAAAAATCATCAATTTAACCATTTTTGTAAGCATTATTTTTATATAAAAATGTATTTCCCTGTCCTTATTAGAACTATGTCCTCTCCGGCCTACCACTTTAGACCTCCAACATCACAGAGTTCTATTAAAGAAGGCAAGGACGAAGATAAGAGATCACTTCAACATTTCCCTTTTTTCCAATGAATGAAACCCCCTGAGATAGTCTATACCCAGAGAAGATGAAAAATGTACGGGTAGCTCCATTATTGATACAAGTCTCCGGCAGTGAAAGAAATGAATGCTAATGGTGTCCTAAGCTGGGCTTTACAGAGATTAATCCGATTTTAGAAATGAACAGTTTATTATATGGCACACAGTCCAGGCCCTGATCTGAAGTGAATCCTGTGCTGAAAAGGAAAAAGATGACAAAGGGATTTTGGGAATGAAACATGGGTATACAGCTTGTCGCTTCACAAGACTCTGGCACCTCATTGCAGTTGTGCCCTTTTCCAGCTGACAAGTTCATTTATTTTCTGACATAGCTGCCCAGAAAGATTTTCAATAGATAAGTCAGACAACAATGGCAAAAGAAATAGGGCATATAACAGATGTCTTTGGTGACTACATTATTAGTTGAAGACTGGCTTTGTGCGAGCAGCAGGAAGTCCCACTTGGTCTCTTTGCTGCACCTGCTCTAAGGCTATTCCCCACTGTTTAGACGGACTAATGGGGACACACAGGGGATACAGCTGTTCTTGGTTCGACACAGTGAAATAAACAGACTCTAATTTAAACTCGCTCAAAAGCAATAAGCTTTTTTTTATGTCAGTTAGAAATATTTATGTTGCCATGCCCTTATTAAACTACATGGCAATCTAAAACCACAAGCACCATCCATCTCCAAAAAAAATAAAAAATAAATAAAAATGTCCAATGCGAGGAAAAGGTTTGAGTAGTGTTGAATGGGGAGGAGGAATAGTCGATCTGATTATTACCAGGAATCCCTTTGCACCAGTTGCCAATAAACAATTGCAATTCTGGGAATATATTTATCATACTAAAGCCTCTGACAGGGCAAAAAAACATACAATCTGCATTCTAATTTGTTTCTCAAAAGTAATGTCACTCCATCATATAGAAAGTTTTTTTTTTCTTGTTTCAGAGTGGTGAAAAACATATGCCATGTTTCTCACATTTACAGGATATATGACATCTATTCTTTGAGATAAAGTTTTCATCTTCATTGAAAACTTTATCCTCAGGGGGATCAGTGCAAAAACACAGACACTACACTCATTGTGGACAGTCCTATATTTTTATATAGGACTTTCCACTTTAATGCATTAGCATTAAAGTGGAAAGGGCAAGCTGCATTGCAACAATTATTTAATTTGTAACAGTGGCCCTTCCTGAAAGTCTGTTACACTGCTTGCACCACTTTCAAATGATATAAAAAATCACATGTTTAGGTTAAAAACTACAATTTATATAGTCAAGTTAGTCAGCTCTAACTTGGCTATGTCTTAATCAAGTCAGAAAAGGAGAAACATATTTTCTTATTTTTTCTAGTTCTAAATTTCAAATATACCCACAGCAATATGCCAAATAAAAATTACGAAATTCTCTTTTGGAGAACAACCCCCGCAATATTAGTGACTTTTCTGTCCCTGTGAAGTTTTACAAAAAAGCCTCAGAGGTGCAGAACCCTCGACTGACTTCACTGGATATCAGTCTTTATTAGAAGACGAGATTTATTATAAAAGCATGTCTTGTAATTTGGAATATCTCACGCTCTTTGGTTTTCATCAAACTTTAAACACACATTCACAAAGTGGTAACTGTTGCTTTGTGGCATATTGCGGCGGAGCACAAAACAGACTTCTAGCAAGCCATCTAGCGCACCTATATATTACTCCATCTGGGTAGACAGAATGAAGACAGTGGATTTTTTTCTTAATTTCAGCACCACGTAAAGGGACAGCTCCTTCCCAGTCTACCACAGAGAAGTGAAAAAGCGTCTTTTGTGTAAGCCACACCAAGTAAAGGTGGAGGGGGGACTTGTGGTCTGATTATTCAAAGATCCAGGAGTGAGCAAGAATTTTCAGTTTCATCAATAGCTTTTCTGTAATATCACTTGTATGTTAAACCACGAAGGTCAAATTTATCCAAGATCAGACGCACACGTGCTAATATGTCGGATTTTCAGTTGCTGAATAGGTTGAGCGCAAAAAACAGGTATGGGCTGCATTGATGCCTGCAGAGGGGAGGACAGTTGTCACACTTGCGCTAAGCAAAACCTGACTTGTCCTATTTATTGTTGCTCCGATCAAACAGGCGTCATATTATTATAAATGGAAAACTATTTTCATTTGATAATAAAAAAATATATTTATTTGTCGCGCATTCGCTCACTCAAGTCAAGGGCGCGCGGTGACGCCAAAGCAGACCTGTGAAAATGTGCGTATTTTTCTACTGTCTTGTCGAAGGAGCAGATTATTAAACATCTTTTACTTTGAGAATGCAGCATCACTGAAGGGGTATAGAACCTAGGTAATGACGTGCCCATATTCCTGCAGTTCTAGAAATATTAAAGACGGTGCAAGAAGCAAGATATGGTAAAGAAGGCACAGAACACCCGAGAGCGTATTTAACCACAAAAAACTTACTTTTCCACTAAGAGGTCTGGAAGATCCGTCTTGCTTTAGCCGGTTAACGGTCCGTCTTTCACTCTCTCACACTCCCCAAAAAAGAACTGCATAGAAAAATTCCGCAATTCTCAGGCGCGTTTACAAAATTCCGTGTTGTCGTCTTCTTGTCAAAGACATTGTGTTCCTAATTAAAAAAAAAACAAACAAACAAAAAAAAAAAAAAACAAGTGGTATGTAATCCACACATTAGTCCGGACGGCGTGTTGCTAAAGTCTCACAGTGATTATACCCCGCAAATCAAACGGACATTTCCTCTTGTTCCAAGACGCAAATCACAACCAAGGCACCCGACAAGTGCGATTGTTGAAACTATTCTCCCCGACCATAAGGCGATGTGCTCCCAAATTTTCAGAAAAAAAGGAGTTAAATTAATCCAAGCCTAATGGCTCTTTTGTCTTTTCTCAGAGCTTAAAAAGTGACCTTTCCAAACCCATCAGCTCGAGTTGGTCAATGCCCAGGCACATCAAAGCTACATCCTGGAAAGCTCGTCATTTAGACACTAGGACAGAGCTATTTTCTCCTTAGAGAGGCAGAGGTGGGTTTGCTTAAGCGTCCCGCTAGCTTACGTTTCAAATATAACTTTTTGTCAAGTCCCTATAAGAATATTTGTCAGTCATCAAGCCTGATTGAATTTTTAGCCAACGTAGACTGTTTTTTTTAGGGGGATGCTTACATCTGCTTCCCCTCGCCGATGAAAGCAGCCCCGCAGTATTACGCCTGTTTGTGGTTGTTCTACAAATTAAGTGAAGAAGTTGGGTATTTAAAAGAGCAATATCTCTCTTCACTTTGCGCCGCTCTTCGTTTGTAAAATAATACACTTTAAGAAGAAACGAAGCAAATGAAAATCCTGGGAGGTGTCTTCACTTGCAGCAGTTTTTAAGTCTGAAGGAGCTGAGGGAGGAAAAGAAAAAAGCTCAATTCCTGCACGTTTTCCGCACCCAGTCTGGAGGGGAGTCACAGTTCACTGAAAGCCTTCATGTCTCCTGCACCCTCCCTTCGGTCCGTGAATTTTCCTCATGAAGCCTCCATTTGATGTGACACAATATGTTTATTCTTTGGAGTGCATTTCCACAAGACGTCGATTGTCCAGCTATCCTCCCCTTCCCTGGACCGCGGAGTGTATTAGTCGGCTTTAATTAGATGGCTCCATTACGCACAGGAACGCTGCATCCATCGGTCCCTTTCAAAGTGCCCCGAGCGCTCAGCCTTTTTATATAGCTATATAAATAAAACGCCAACAGACAGTGAATTGACAAGGGGCATCATGTAAGGTTACCTCCCACTGACAGGCTGTTCCTCCAACTTCAACCGGGTATGCTCCGCCACTGACTGCAGGTGGCTCACCCGCAAGACCGAGGCAGCGATGCCAGGGAAAATTGCCCTCCTTCTTTTACAGTCTACATGCAGCCCTGAACTAAACAAAAAAAAAAAAAAAAAAAAAAAAATATCTGAATATCCTTTTAGGTACCACGCTTAGTGCTCCTTTGATATTTTCTTATTTACCTGTTGCTTTACCTCTCATTAATCGGCCAATTCGAGAAAAAAAAGGGGACAAAACTGTTGTTTTTTTGTGCGTGTGAGTATGTCGGAATAAAAGTCGTCGAGCAAACGACACAGACAGAGAGAATCAGAGAGGAGAAAAAGTGTTTCCTCCCATGTGAATCTTGGAAATAGGACATGACTGCCACCTACCGACTCCTTCTCTCCTGGGTGATAATGCGATAGCCCTGTTCGGGTTGACTGCCGCATAGGACCCGCTCTCCCATGACACACTGTAGATTGTGTTTACATACACTTTGGTATTTGTATTTCATAAACTCTGTCAGGCACAACAGGAGACCTGAGCTTGAATTATATTATCTTCATGCATGCAAACATGGAGATAGATGTAAAGTGCAGGCGCACACATACAGGGAGAAGTGTGACAATCCAGAAAACAGATTAATATGAGTTATAATCTCTCTCAGGCTTCAGCACTTTAGACCCTATTTATAAATGCTGGCAGAGTGTTATGAATTATGAAATAGGTCCACACGGTGCAGATTTTTAGCACGGTGGGGGACACCAGAGACTTCAGGTCTTCAGAAAGATTATTGCTTGTGAAGCGTTTATCTTAGGCCGCCTGCTGCACTGCAAATATTATGCTAAACTCAGTAATATTCTGCAACATATATAGAGAGGCTAGAAACGTGGAGGAATTTTTCCACATATAGGCCGAGTTGAGCATTTGAAGTGAACGTGCTCAAGTAAAACACGATAGCGAGATGTGAGAAAACATTTGAATGACTGGGATGTGTCCATCTAGTTGTCAACATCTGATCTCCTTTCCCTCAGTGCTGTAGGTGTTGCATCATTCATCTGTCTTCATGATTGTCGACCTGCCTGTCTGTGTTTTGGACATACTGTAGTAAAGAGCACCACCCTTCTGCTTTCCAATTTGAGGAGGTACACAACTTAATGGGAGATATTAGCATTTGGCTCTTCTGTTCTATTGTCCTGTTCACCTTTATAGCCTAATATATTTGATATAAAGGTTTTATTTCTAAGTGAGTGAGGAATTTGTCCATCATTTACCTTTATTATTGTACAGCAGCTGTTTACAAGCCATATGTCTGTTCTTAATATCGGAAACATTTGACTACTTCATTATACTTATCAGTTTTGTCAAAGTCCATCAACTTGTGGCACCTGAACAAATACATAAACAAATTTTATTATGCCAGATTCTAAAATATTATACTAACCTGACAAACAGATTTACAGGTTTTACAGAAAGCTACTAAAGAAGTATTTGTTTTTCTTTCCCACCTCAGACAGGATGTGTCATTCATCCTGTCTGAGGTGTTCATGGGCAGAATGTAGGCATGGTCATGGAAGAGAGGGTGTCTGGTTTGAGAAACTCAGGGGTTTTTTCTATGATTTTTGCAGACGACTTAGCTTGTTTGGCATCTTAAAGCTATGATCTTCAGCAAGCACTACAGCAGTTCACAGCCAAGTGTTAAGGGAGTGGGATGATAGTCAGAACGTCTTAGTTCGATGTTATGATTCTCAACCAAGAACGTCATTATCAGAGAGGTCAACCTCTGTCTCACTGAGAAGTTCAAGTATCTTGATCAGACAGAACAGGAGATTGAAAGATGGAACCGGGTCTTGTCGACAGTAGTGTGACCTCTGCTTCAGTCTGTTGTGGTGAAGAAAGAGCAGTGTCAAAACATAAAGATTTCAATTAACTGGTAATTCTGCATCCTGACCCTCAGCTATGCATTTGGGATTTGACTCATGACTGAAAGAACAAGATCCTGGACACAAGCAGCTGAAAAGAGCTTCTTCTATAGGGTGGCAAGGTTCAGTCAGAGAGACAAGGAGAGAAGACTTCTGTCAAACCTGCAAATACTTGTCACAGGTCAGTATGATATTTTAGAATAATACTTTTTAAAAGCTTTTTTAGTCATTGCTTTGGAAGTTAAAAGTGATGAACTTTGATAACCCTACTAAATATAATGAAGTAGTCTAAAAGCGTTACAACTTAAGAATAGACTTATGGCCTGCAGTGTAACTGGAGGACAAAATTCTCACTTATATAAAAGGTTTTTTTTATGAAATTCATCAGGCAAGTTAGTTATCCTTCCTTAGAAGATCCAAGTAGAGCTGCTGCTCCTAATCAGGTAGAGGAGTGAGTTGAGGTGGTTCTGGCCTTTGACCACGGTGAATTGTGGGCATCTCCCTTTGGAATGTATTCAAGTATGTCACACTGGGAAAAGACCTCAGGGCAGGCCCAGAACTTGCTGAAGGAACTATCTTCTTCTTCTCATTCTGCTCTTCCCATCAAGGGTCGTCACTGAAAATCATGTGTCTCTATTGATTTAAATATTTAATTTGGGTTAGATTTTATGTCGCTTGCCCTTCCTGACACAAATCTCTCCATATTTGAAACCAGATATTTTCATGTATTGCAAAAAAAAAGACACCAACTTTTTTCCTATTGTGTGACATTAAACCTGACCTAACTTTTTCTGTTTTATGTCAAGTTGAATCACCAAAATGATCTCCATTTGGAAAAAAAAAAAAAAAAAAAACCTTTTAAAAATTCTCCCATTCATTACTTCCAGTTTTAGTTTTAAACATGTAAAAAACAGAATAGCAAAATACTTATTGCCAATCATCTCAGAAAGTGAAGCTTAAATATCATATTGAACAATCACAAATAGAGTGACATATTACAATAATTGTTTCTTGTAATTTTGATGATTATAGGTTACAGGAAAAACAAAAACACAAAATTCAATATCTCAAAAACTTAGGATACTGTGAAAAAGGTAATTAGTAGAATGTCATAGTGTCACATCTTATTCAGCTAATTAACTCAAAACACCTGCAAAGGTTTACTGACATTTTCAATGATCCCTCTCTATGGGTCTGTAGGCTTCACAATTAGGAGGAAGACTGCTGACTTTACAGATGTCCAGAAGATAGTCATTGACATCCTTCACCAGTAAGGTAAGCCATAAAAGGTCATTGCTGAAAAGGCTGGTTGTTCACAAAGTTCTATATACAAGCATATTAACAGAAAATTGTGTGGAAGAAAGACGTTTTGATAAGATAGGGTGCACTAACAACAGTGAAAACCTCAGATAGGATTGAAATACATTTCAGAAGAGCCAACACACACAGACAAAAACTACACATGGGGTAACAAATGTGTCAAGCCACTCCTGAACCAGAGACAATGTCAGAAGCATCTTATTCAAGCTAAGGAGAAAAGAATAGTTGCTCAACAGTCTAAAGTTTTGTTAGATGAAAGTAAATTCTGCATTTCATTTGGAAATCAAGGTCCCAGAGACTGGAGGAAGAGTAGAGAGGCACAGAATCTACATTGCTTGAAGTCCAGTGACAAGTTTTCACATTCAGCGATGGTTTGGGGTGCCATATCATCTGCTGGTGTTGATCCACTGGGTTTCCTTACAGTCAGTGCAGTCATCATCTACCAGGAAATTCTAGAGCACTTTTTGTTTTCCTCTGGTGACAATCTTTATAGAGCAGGACTTGGCACCTGCAAACATTGTCAAAGGTACTAAAAGCTGCTTCAAGGACCATGGAGTCCCTATTCTTGACTGGTCAACCCTGGTGTATGTAAACATCAGAATTTAAAGAAATAAAATCTGAAAACTTCCTTCTCACACTGTTTTGGCATTTAGGAAATACAACATGACCTTAAACAGGAAGATTTTTGTCAAATTTACTATTAATCAATCAGAAGACAAAAGGTGCTGTGCCCTCTGTGTCTTCTTATACAGGGTAGGTACGAATTTTATTTAAGATGTGTTCCATTTTTGTCAGGGAATACCTTATGATCCAGCAACATTAGCTAGAGAGATCCTCTGGGAGAAGAGATGTCTGGACTTCCCTCCAGCATCTGTTAAGCCTAATTCAAACTCTGTTGGTGGGTGGCATGCTCTGTCATTTCAGTCGGTTATGCAGCTACTATTTTTTGTTAATCCTTCTTCATCGGCCAGGTAGCCTGAGAGCACATTTGTTTTCACAGACACAGTCCAGTATATATAAATGCATAATTAACAGAACAAAATCTGCAAAGTATTCACTTCCCTTTAAACTGATACTTGTAAATTAGGACAAATGGAACTATTTCTTTAAATGTTACACTTATTTATGAGTAATTTAATTACAGCTTTTCTGTAATGGCCTCACTGGCTGAACATTAGTCAACAAACAGCATTATGAACATAATGGGTTCAATTGCAGAAGTACCAAGACATGGACAGTCACCTAAACATGTCCACCTAATCAAAGAGACATCTAAGAGGCCCATTGTAACTCTAGAAGCTTCAGAGAATCTGTTGACAAGATAACTATTAGTCATGCATCCCAGAAAGCCACGATTTATGGGTCAGTGACAAGAAGACAGCTACTGCCGAATCAATGAGAAGTCCAGTTTGCAGTTTGGAACAAGCCAGACAGGGAACACAAAAAACATGAGATAGGGTCAGATGAAATAAACTTGCTGGCAAATAAGAAAAAAGTTTCTGTGGCAACAAACAAATCATATGGCATTGAGGGAGCAAAATGCTGGGTGAATTGTTTGGAAAGGAAAAATCGGTCTGATGTGATGGGAAGATGAATGGTGCTAAACAAAGTACCATCTTTAAAGAAAACATGTTAGAAGCTGCAAAAGATGCCAGACTTCACCTTCCAGAAGGACAGTGGTCCTTAAAACACAACTATTTTTTTCACTTTCAGAGGTGTAAACTAAATCTATACCATTCTAACAAAAGTAGCTAAAAATCTTAAACATAAAAATGGGGGCCTGCACATTTGCCTTATTAAAAGAAAGCAATACAGTGTCTTCATATCATTGTGTAGGCCTATGTCCGGCTTATAGAAAGTTACTGGATATTACTATTTTAAATTAAAATGAAAGCTAAAAAAAAGTGGCTTGTCAAAAACAAATACTGGCTTGATAAGACTTAAAATTATCAGTAGAAATCTCACACTAAAACATATAAACAAGTGTCCATCTGTTTCAACTGCATGTGCTGGTAGGCCAATAACGTAACATTCTTAAAATCCATCTAATCATGCCACAGCCCACAAATGGTATTTTTATGTTGTAATTGGACTCCGTTCACCCTGACTGAGCTTCAGTTATTTTGCAAAGAAAAATTGGCTAAGAATATTTTTTCTGGAAGTGCAAAGATGGCAGAGACACCTTAAAATAGTCACAACTGTGAAAGGTGGTTCTTTGAGTGAAGGGCTGATTATAAATGCGCACTACATTCATTTTTACATTATTCTTTGTAAAGACACTTTGTGATATTGTTTTTCCGCTTCACAACTATATACTGTTTTGTGCTGGTATATCACACAAATTTCAAATAAAATAAATTGAAGGTTGTGACTGCACCATGCAAAAAATTTATAAGTTTAACAGATATGTATACTACTGCTAAGCACTGTTGAGTCTGAAGGACAACAAAAAAAGAGAGTCTAAATACTTCAGGTTTTTTTTTATCATTTTTTTCTGTTGTACAGATGTAAGCACTACTCCTGAGCACAATTGAAACACCTCAGTAAAGATCACTCTGTCCTTGGAGAGTGATTGAAAAGTGTTGGGCTGCCATTGTTAAAACTATGACCTTGTTTCCTGAAAGGCCAAGACTCATATAAGACTCCTGGGAGCAAGATATTCCTGGAGCAGCAAGGGCAAGTAAAAGACCTTACTAAGACCAGTGCTCCAGTATATATTACATGTTTAAGCATTTTCATGAAAAAGGACAACGGCTAGACATTAATGTGAATTACAGATGTGGCATAAGGTTTACTTCTGGATGTTTGTTCATTTTGTTGTTCAGTTATTCTTTTATATATTTTGATTTTCAAAGTGGTTTTTTTTTGAAAATGCAGAAGAAAAACACAGTAAGGGACCATTCAGTGGCCACATAACGTACCAATAATTTTTCTTTTCCATGAGCATTGTGTTGTCGTAGTTATATGAATGAGTAAAGATGTTTCTGGTGTGCAGTATAGTAGGACCCCAGTCACTCAAAAAGACATAATTTCTAAGGGTATGAGGAAGAGTGGCCAAACAGGGAGACACACTCAGATTATTCAGGAATAGGGAGTAAAGAACTTGAGAACAAAGGAGAATCCAATTTTATTTTACAAAGTTCTGTGTTTGCAACACAAAACCTACATAAACTACAAACTATTAAGACATTTATAGATGTGTATATGAACCAGGACTTTGTTGCTCAAATTCTGACTCTTCCCTTTCTTTAATGGTCTTCACATTTCCTGCCGCTTAGACATGGAGTAAGAAGGTTCTGCTGTGACATCCACAGCTGTCCCACTTCAAAAGGAGGCTTTCTGAATACATTAATAATGTGCGTTCTTTATTTTAAGAACCACCATTCATTATTCATGATGTTTTTGGAGGGTATGAGACTTCACAACTGATATCCTACAGGGTTCAGTGGCATTAAAACAATGTGATGAGGTGAGTGGGAGGTAAGATGCAAGGTAATGCCACCAAAGGCCCGTAAATGTTTTATTTGTTTTACTTTTTGATTTGTTTCATTGCTACTCCTTATATCCATTTTTCTTCTCTTTACATATGCAGAGAATGCCATACAAAATGATTAATATACCATAAACTTGTTTTTCATTTGGTTTTTAGATTGACGTACAATGTAAGTTTCACAACGCATCTTCTTCCACATATTCCTCATGTTCTTTGTATGAGTTCTTAGCAGTTGCAACTAAACTTTCCTTTAATGATGACCTTCTACCTTCCACTCTGGCACATAGGCCAGATGGTTTAGAGACGGCTAAAAAAATCTGGCTAATCTAACAGCTGTAGTGTAGTCCAATTAGTGACGTAAGAAAATCATAAACGCCATAACCATTACTGATTAAAAACAGGCTTGGCAAAGGCTTTAGCTTTTGTCCATCTTAGGCTGGTCTAACAATTTAGGGTCTAGCTGTACAATACCAATGCACCCTATGAAACAGATGCAGAGACCTTTTCCATTATTCTTAGCTGTATTATTCCAAGAGGCATTGGGGTGGCCAGTGGTAGAGAAGCCCACAGTTTGGTCCCAGTCCAACATGGAGTGCACAGTGGTATGGTTTTTAGCACTGTTGCCTAGCAGCAAGATGGTACTGGGTTCCAATCTCAGCCAAAGCCCTACTGCATGGAGTTTGCTTTTCAACATTGTGCATGCATCGGTTCTTTTCACTGAGTACGCCTGCATCCTCCTACAGTCAGGGCTAGTGCCTGTGTTTAGTACTCATTGGGCAATAGGCTGATACGTCAAAGCTTTTCTTGTTTTTTTTTTGTTTTTTTTTATATAAAAAAAGCATTTTAGAATTACCAAAAATCATCAGTATAACATGAACACTGTGGCTAAAAGTTTAATCAAGATCTAATTTACAGTGTAGGGGAATGCTCCAGGAATAGAGGGTGAATTATTGCTCAATGTATTGGTATCAACATACTGTTTGCCAAAGGCCGGCTGATCTGACACACTTTCAGACAATACACACACAGTTATGCATTAAGAAATTACAAATTTCTTTTTGCCTTGTATGCAAAACCTTTGTGGCTTAAGTGTCAGAAGTCAGTGATGCAAAGATGATGTAAAGCAGCTGAAATATGCTGCTCTGTAAACTTTGATAGAGAGCAGCACCAAATAAATTAGACAAGGCAAACTGTGTGCTATGGGTCATGATGAATATAATTAAACACAATTTAAAATTATGTACAAGTGATACAGCTTATAATAACTTAGGACATTTTGAACCTTCAACTTACTTAATTTTTCATCTTCCAATGATCTTTTATTTTTAAGTCACTATTAAAGAATCCCATATTCTCTTTCATAAAGATAAATGTAACTATGCAAATCTATTTTAAAATGTAAATCCAAGACAACATCTAAATTAGTTCCAATTTATATGATTACTATTTGAGTTTGTATGGCTTCAAGTTTGAGGGTCTGAACTCTCAAACTTGAAGTTAATCTTGAATCCATTAGTTGTTTGTTATCTTCCTCAGAAGAATTTAGACATTTTTCAGCACATGAACATGGAGTTAATACATCTGTAGCAAATCTTCCGCACAATTAAGATCAGATGTTTCCTTTGCAACAGACGAGTAACCTAAAGAATTATGCTTGGCATTATGAACCTTCAGCATAAACAAATAAAGATCTTAAGATCTTAGCTCATTGTAATTCTGATGCTGTATACAATAATTGTCTGTGGGTTAATGTTACTGTGGGCTATTTTGAATGAAACACAACATACACCACACTGTCTTCCAAAAACAACAGTGTTCAGTCTGAGGAACTCCACCACACTTTAGTGTATTGGGAGTGATCATTAGTATTCTGCAGATCTTTCACAGCCCCCATATTCCGTCTAGAATTTTTGATTAATGCACAGCCATTAAAGGCTTACTTTGCTACTTGGAAAATCTTGACTGACAATCAGAGGATAAAGCTCTAAGCATGACATAAAACCTTGTAATCCTGTATCATAGCAGAGTTAGACTTGGTGGAACCTCAGTTCCAGCTTGTTTATCTCATTGGCTATGTCTCTGCTGAAGCAAAGCAAGCAGCGCTCCAGACAATGCCGTACCTTTACGCATTTGAGGCAAGGAACAGATTTGCAGCATCTGGATGTGACTGCAGATCCTCTCTGTCTCTAATCCTCTGGGTTGCTGTGTTTCTGCTCTGGCACATGAGGGATCATGTGAGCCATTCATTTACATGCTTCCTGCTACAGGGTAAATAAACAGACACAACAAAACCCCTCCAAAAAAAGCTAGATATTTCAGCCTGAATAATAAAAATATGACTTGTACATTTTGAATGGTTTATAAACATGCAACATACATAAAGTTTGCAGTATTTTTTAACTTGGGTTGAAATGTGGCAAACTTCCTGTATGGATATCTCATTATGTCTACTGACATAAAGTTCTGCAAAAACAGCAGTCCCGTGATTTAAATATCTCAAAGGTTTCTGCTACTCATCACATAATTTATTTTTGCTACCAAGGGGGCCTAAGATTACAATGCTGCACATATTAACACATTTTTCCTCCTGTGTTGGTCTTAGCTGGGTCTCCAGCTGGATTTGAAAAAATAATTTCAACTTCAACAGAACATTTACAATTTACACTGATCAAACTTTTTATCCGGATTTGTTCTGTATTTAGCCTTAAAAGGCCATGAAGTAAAATATAAAACCTTAATAATCAACTCTATCATACATCAGAGATCCGATTGGTCCAGATGTTCCTAACAGAGCACTTGCCTCCCAGACTGCAGAGGCAGTTTGTTTAGTCGTCAGGCCCCTCTCCTGTGGAACCAGCTCCCAGTTTTAGTCCATGAGGCCTGTCCCAGTCTAGTATAGCCTATAGCTATAGGCTGAGGCTGCTGGAGGAGATAATGACAACCTCTCCCTGCTCTGTCACAGTCTTCTCCTTCTTACCACTCCTCCTCTCTCCCTTACATCGAGATATTTCAACTTTTATTGTATATTAAAAGCTACTTTTGGTTTGCCGTTCTGTTTAGCTGTGACGGTTTCCTGAGGGACTTTAAATGTGTTATCTTGAAACTCTTGCTTGCAAATCTAATCTATCTATCCTGCCCTCAAAATGTAAAATATTTACCAAGGGCTATCCTGAAAACTGCATAATAAAAACTTTAGGCTAAGCTTTGTTTCCATAAGCAAGGTATCACCTTGAAAGTTTGAAAAAAACTAAACAACACAAGTTTCAGTGCTAATTACATTAATAATTTCTCTCAAAGGGAAAGGTTGTTTTGAAGTCGGTTTAACAAAAGACAACAAGAATCAATAACCGGTTAAAGATGGAGCTGCAAGGATCTGTTTGTCATCAGGCCTAAATGACACTGCTACTTTAAAAAGATCACCAGAAAGAGTAGTAGAAGAGAGAGCCTGATGTGGCACAAGTATTTAATGGTGGATGGACAGAAATTACTTTACCACTTCTGATCTCGCTACATGGTCATTATTATTCTTTAACTTTTTTGTCTGTATTCATAAACCAACTACATTTCTTGTCAAATAGGATAATCTATTTAATATTCAGGCGGAATAAAAACTGATGAGCAACATTCATGAAAAATGATCTGTTACTGAAAAAACTACTATACATTTTTGTTCACTCTTTTTAAAGATTTTTAATATGAATATTGAATTATGTTATGTGAATTTTGCACATTGTACTTATCAGAGCATAATCCACAGGTATACCTCAGTAAATTGGAATAAAATTACCTTAATTTATTTTATTAATTTATTTTAAAAACTAAAAAACTAAACTTATGTAACATTGAATGTGTTTTCTCCTGCTCATTTTGTATTAGTATACAGTTAATAATACTCAAATCAGGCTTTCTGAAAATAATAATATCAATAAAAGATCATTTTGATACAGAATTGCCGGGATTCTGAAATATTTGACCGTATACAGTATAATACATACCCATCAGGCTGGAGATTCTTTAGGGTCCATTGTGAGTTAGAATTATATAAGCAAAATTGAATTGAATACAGTCCTTCCCTGTTGAGGCATGGAGTCATCTTGACTCCTAAAGGTGCACTGTGGTACTTGATACCAAAATGTTTGCCCTAGTCAAAGTCAAATTATGCCCGCTTTTCCTGTTTCTAACGTTGATTTAGAGAGAACAATATTCACTTCCTGACTAGTACAGTATAACCTACACATACAATGCTAAGCAAACAATCAGTGTTACCAGCAGTCCTTTTAACTGTCTATTACAATATGTCTTGCCACTGTATTTGTCTGAAAAGCACCATTGTTTTACATTCTGATTTAAAATGTAATCTCAATCTTATTGCTCTTTTCTCTGTCTTCTATATAAGTATAAATATATTGCTGAGTGACATGGTGCAGTGCTTTCTTCTCTTTGTCTCCTCCATCTTTTCCTGCCACTTTCAACATTTCAACCTTCTCCTTATTTTCTTTCATGCAAAAATTGTTGCAAATACATATAGTGACAGGTGTTTAACCTGTACAGCAAACAACTATTTCAAGGGTAACAAAAAAGTTTGCAAGGCAGCAATTACAGCACATTGTAAGCAAACACTTCACAGACATGATCCTAAGGGGCCCGAGGCTTTTATGTAATTTCTAGCACAAATCAGTTCCACCAAATGACAGCTTGCAGATCTTACATAATAAGAAAGAGTCAGAGTAGACAGAATTTGCCGGCCCAAACATTTAGCAAAGGTTGTCAGCTGGACACATCCCATTTTTCGCCATTTCGCACTGCCTCTCTAACAACGCTATATAGTGCTTAGATTAACAGGCAACTGGATAAGGTCCAGAAAAAAAGTTTGAAACTGAGGAAAGAAAGTAAACAGTAAAAGCATAGCAAGAGACAAAGAAATGAAACCTGTCAGTTTAATTTAAAAAAAAAAAAATCTTTGTGCTCCCTGGTGCCTGAGGAAATAACATGTCAACACCTCTTTGTTTTTTAGTAGTTCTTAATAGTGGGTACTAAAACTGTCAAAATTAATAAAACAAATTTAAACAATAAATGGATAAAACAGGGCGGCACAGTGGTAGAGCTGTTGCCTTGCAGGAAGAAGGTCCTGGGTTTGATTCCCGGCCCGGGATCTTTCTGCATGGATTATATCCATGTTCTCTCTCAGTTTGCATGTTCTCTCAGAGGTTCTCTCCGGGTTCTCCAGCTTCCTCCCACAGTCCAAAAACATGACTGTTAGGTTAATTGGTCTTTCTAAACACCCCTAAGTGAGTGTGTGTGTGCATGGTTGTCTGTGTCTGTGTTGCCCTGCGACAGACAGGCGACCTGCCCAGGGTGTACCCTACCTCTCGCCTGGGAAGTAGCAGGAAATAGGCACCAGCACCTCCTGACCCCACTAGGGACAAGGGTGTACAGAAAATGGATGGATGGATACAATAGAAACACCAGCACACCTTCATGACCACATATATTCACTTCAATGAGAAAAGTGAGGGCAAATACTTTGGAAACATACAAAACAAGACAAAAAAATATATTTATATAAAAACAGTAAACGGTATTTGTAGTAGCACAAAGTGCTTTTAAAGTTTGACTATCTCCCTTCTCGGTAACCTTTAGTGACCTGCCAATTACACAAGGTATCCTTAGCAACTGCTGCCTTCTTGTCCTAGTAGTTTCTCTTTTGCCATCTCACCTTTTTATCCTCCCACTCACTGCAGATCTGTGAGCCCTTACATGAGAAGTATTGATATGAATGTTACATTCAGAATACAAAGCACAGAGAGATGGGAAATGCTTAGGGTACTCCATTGACTATTGCACATGTCTTTTTCCTATGTTGTAACAGGTGTTACAACATGGGAACACCTGCTGTGTTGTAACACCTGCAGGTGGTGGTACGTTGATGGGGTAAGGGGTACCCCATCAACGTACCCCCTACGTTGATGGGGTAACGTCAGTCTACGTTACCCCATCAAAATGCTCCCCTACAGCTCTGCATCCACAAGCAGCAAAAGCAAATGAAAAAAATTGCATGTGCTCGCTCTATGTCTGTACGGCACTCCGTTTTGTTGTGAAAAGACAGAATCGATGTGCACACAAACAATGAGCGGCATTAGTGAGAAATGGAACTGGACAAACCGGGCATGGAAGGAAGCAAAGTGAATCGGGCAGGGTAAGTAATATTGGTGCCCGAGGATTCAATGTGGCACCCGCCAGGTCACCCAATCATTCAAAATGTACAAATGTGTACACTCAACACTTAGATTTTTTTAATTCAGAAAAAAAAAAAAAAAAAAAATCAACAAAACACAAATTATCCATGAACCAAAAATTTTAAAATATTCTGACCTGGGTCTACTAGTGCAGCCTCCATTTCTGATTCATGAATGATCTCCCGTGACGCAAAGACAACAGGAGGAGTGCTTGATAGTGTTGCAGGATGCCAGGAGAGGGATTTAAATATCTCAATAGTGCATCTGAAGAGAAAAAGAGATGCATGATTCCATAAATAAAAGTATACAACACATGACATTTTTTAAGTTCACTATAATGCCCATGTAAAATACTGTAAATGCACAATTTTCTGAGATTTAAAATTTTCTGCAATTTAAATCAAATTTAATGCTGAATTAAGTGAAGCAATAAACTTCAGTAATATGGGAATACAAAAATGAACTTAAGTTGAAAATAATTTGTAGTTACTCTCATGTGATTATATCACACAGTTGAATAGGTTTCGCTACTTTACAGCTTTTTTGAAAAGTAACCTACTTAACCTAGCTAAAGAAACTGGGATCTACTCACTATCTTAACAGAGCTAGTGAAACAACCACAGTCAGGAGGAGTGTCTTAGTGATTTCAACAGGCTTGTGTATGTGCTGCTCAAAGTGCTAGTGGAGGAGAAACAACGTATCATTGCTGAAAAATCATTTATCCACCATCATCGGTGGTGACAGTTTAACAAATATGTATAAAAAAACATATTGTTTATAAAAGATACCTACTGCAGCTTTAAAGAGAGTGCCAGCACTTATTTTATTTACACATAAAGCACTGATTTATGTACAACTGACATAAATATGTTCTGTTTATTCTCTAATCTAGAGAATTGGATGATCAGAGCAGTTTCAGAAATTGTGTAGCCATCCCTTGACTGAGAGCAGAGACTGTAGAAAACGCTCTGATATGTAAATTTATATTAATATATGATGTCATCTGTTGTTTTTTTACAGCATCAACTGTGCTTGGAAAGCCGTCAGGAGAAACACATTTAGATGCTACCCCTGATAAGATGATAGTTTGTGTGATATTGCATATTATATGAAAATGAATAACTAGTAGCTAAACATCTGACAAACAGCAAAAAGGCAGAGGGATTGGAGAGCAAACTTTTCTAACATCTCTGCACTGATATGGCGGGGGAGCACATTTCAAACCATTGCTCCTTCACTGCACCATTTATGCTGCAGCTGCTGCGGCTTCAAACAGCCCTCTTTTGTTCACATTTCTGCCATTGAGACACTGCATTTGCAGTCAATTCAAATCTGTCATCCAGAACTAAAAACTCAGAGAAAACAAACCACCACAAAACTTAACCATCTGGGATTTTGGTTTAGGCTTTATGTCTAGGTTTATGACATAGGCTAGCTTTTTTTTTTGTTGTTGTACAGCTGCCAACATTCTCTTGCTGGTGCCATTTAAAAACATGAAACTATACAGAGTTATTCTTATTTCCTTTTTTTATATGGTTTGTTTTGGAAGGTTTCAATTATTTGCATTGAACATTTATCTGAATTTCACACTGGAAAGTAAAAATATACTTTCCAAGAAGGAAAGTACTAAAACCTACTAAAAGCATATTGGAAGGGCCTACATCTCACATGCTAATTTTACATTTTTGACTCAGTGGCCTTCATGTTACATGCAGTAATGGGTTTCAACCCATGTATGGGTTTTAATCTTTTTAGTTACAACCTTTAAGCCAACCTGGCTAAGGGCAACAGTTTTTGTGCTTTGTGGACTAAGGATTAGGAGCATGGAAAAGCATGAGCCACAGGGAAGAACGTGAGGCAAAATGTGTGGTGTGATTGCAGGAGAGGTCCAGTGGGAGCTGAAGGGTGATGGACAATGCAGTGTTGGACGGGGGGAGTGGAATGTGACAATGTTGGTTGCAAACTCTCCCTGCCGTGGAAAATGATCAGTGACATAATGTGTGTGTTTAGCACTGGAGGCTGAATCTAGCTCGGGGAAATGTGGCAAACCGGGAGTCTGTGTTAGCAAAGTACCGATTGCTATGCTTTGTGTTGCAGTTTGAGTGAAAGATGGCAGAAGACCAGCTCACTGGTAGCAGGAGGGAGCTGCACGAGGAGCGATTTGCAGCAGACACATTTGGCAGACAGACCCTGCTCATTCAGAGACTCTCACAGACTGGTATGATCTGTGTTTTCTATCTTAGAGCCCTATTTTAATGTCCTACTTGAGTACTCTTTGCATAAATTAGATTTTTAAATTTATGTCATGTTCAATGTGTAATGGACTTTGTTCAAACTTTACAAACTTGGTCTGCAGTTTATTTTGTGTAATTTATAGGTTACAACAAATATATGTTCAAACCAAGCAATAGAGTAGTAGTATTATTAAAAATATCCTTCCTTTATAATAGACATGCTCATACAGACAGTATGGCTGCATGGCTTGTGCAAAAAAATATAGTCAAAAGGAATATCAACAGAAAGTGATGCGAGTGAGAATGCTGTAACTGGGATTAGCCATGTGCTGTGGTTCAGCTTCACCTGCCACCTATACGTTTGATTGTAGCTAGACCTACAGATTCAAGAAATGACTTAAACAAAAACCAATCTGACAGCACTGAGTTAATTAAAATACCTTAAAAAGCATGACCCAATCAAAAGAAAAAAAGGAAAAAGAAAAGGAATAACCATACCTACAGTCAACCATGGTGGTGTGATGGTCTTTGGTGTCTTTGCTGCCTCTGGACCTGGACCACATGTAGATGCTGATGGAGCCAACAAATTTGCTCTCTTCCACAAAATCCTAAATGAGAAGTTCCAGCCATCAGTTCATTACCAAGTTAAAGTGCACATGGGTTAATGCAGCTTTCCTAAATGTAACACAAATTAACAAAATAAAACAAAGTGAATATTAAATGAATGAGATGAGGAAGTGCAGAAATCTAGCCTTCAAATATTGAATTGACATTAAAAGTCATCTTATTCAGTTCGGTATGGTACTTCGCAGTAGAAGATGGTTGTTCATAGCACAGGCAATTTCAGGTAAGCTTCATAGCACTGAACTGGCACATTAGATACATCACAGCCAAATGTTAGCAGTTTAAAACTTCAATAAAGTCCATGTCTCCAGGAAGGAATCATTTCTCAATAGCTGGGGGTTCAAACCTTCTGTACAAAGTAGAGCGTAGAACAAGGAGTTGTTTTTTTTTTTTTTTTTTTTTTGTATGATTTGTACCAGCGTACTGGATTGCATATTTAATATGAAGTTAATTTTTAGTGATATACATTATTTAAATCCTTTATAGAGGAACAAACAAGTTAGAAATTTAAAGCTTTCTGAATGTACTCCTTTAACAACTGGTTCCATGATGTTCTCAATTGTGTTGGTAGCAAAGGTTAGGTTGTCCTAATCACTATAAGATATCCGGGAGCTGTCCTTTGATTGGCCTACCAGAGCAGCACCCAGGGCTGTCATTTCTTATTTGGGAAAGAGATGATGCTCATGCGCACCGACAAGACTAGATTTGATTGGAATAACACTGGTGTGCACCAAGCTTGCAGACATGTCTATCTTGACAGTGACTGTGCAGAATGTTTGCTGAGAAACAGCTGAAATGGAAAACAACCAAGCAGAGAAATCAGCCCCTACTGGATTTCAGTCAAGTTTGTGGGAGCAAATATCTTTCTTGTCTCCAACCTTAAGCAGTAATAACACAGCAACGTCAAAGAATCACCAGGTTCAGCCATCTCTGGATGAATGCATCTCTCTTCACACAAATAGACATTTTTACGATACAAATTTTGCTGTGATCATTCCAGTCAGTTCTTGCTTGCAGATGGAATTATTCGTTTATTGCCGCATTGGGCAAAAAACAAATAATTTTAGTCTTTTTTTAATAAATATAGAACTTTTTTGCACTTAACACAGGAAACTCACAAAAAAAGAGAAGTACACTTCTCCAAAGGCTAACTACTCTCTGACTTTGATAGATTAGTCTCATTGGAGCGATGTCACATGTTCTTTATTTTCTCGAACACTGTGCAAGCGGAACAGATGGTATCTAGGAGTAACATGCTCTCATTAGGAGGTCCAGTGTTTGCATATATGAAAGGGAAAATGAGAGAAAACAGAGAGGGAGGGGGTAAAATCCTCTGAGTTTTGGCACAGATCGACACTCTGACCTTCTGTCCAGTCTGCTGTCTGACAGGCAGGAATAAAAGGATGAAGTAGTGAAGGTAAAGGAAAACCTCACAGTAGCAGAGAGCATCTTATCTAAGTCGCGCTAATCAGTAATCACTAATGTGTTTCTTTCACCTTTGACAGATCGGAACGACTGCTAGGCAAATGTGTTGCTGCTTTAACAAGTCTCTAATATACCATATTACCAAAATAATAGCAAATAACTTTAATGCATTTGTGCATCTCAACCTATTACAAACCACAGAAAATTAATCAATTTCATTATTCATTCAATAAAATTGTATATATCAAACTTTAAAAGCAATAAGCGAAGAATCAAAATACAATAGAAAGTGAACCCTGCTTTTTGTCATCAAAAATTAACCCAGTTTGTGGCAAAGTTTGCCTCCACACTCTGGATCTCTCCATGTCTGTTTGACTGTGCTATTTAACTTTTTACAAGGTGATGTAATGACCTTTGGTCTACCTATTTATACCTGGCAGCTACATAGCATGATGTGCACTGTGACTGATGTGTCAAACGGGCTGGATCACTGTCAGCTCCAATTACTGTTCTGTCTCCTCATCCACGGCATCCCTTGAGGTAAGCTACTATGTTTTCTTGTGTAACAAGTGCAGTCATGGAAGGTTTTCTAAAGCTTTAAGTAGATATTGCACTATACTCTGAGTATTAACCAAGAACACAATGCCAAATATTGTTTATCAATTAAAATAGGGTCTCTTCTCTGTCAGCTTTTCTTCTCTGTCAGCTTTTCTGCTCAATAAAGTCTCTGCTAACTTCTGTACTAACTTGATTTGTATTTAGTACGAGTAGAAAAATTGGAAACGCTTTATTTGATGGGTTGTGAATAAGACTGTCATGACACCGTCATAAACATGACATAGCACCTGTCATGAACATGAGTAAGTCTTCATGGATATTTATGATTGTTGTCATAAAGTGTCATCCAGTAAATCATGACACTTTTAATACAAAGTTGACATTATTCAAATTGTCTTTGTTATGACAAATTATCATTAACCAAGAAAAAAATGTCTTCGTTATGACAGAAAGCTACGTAACTTTAAAAATAATGTAGCTTTATGTTATTAAAGCTGAAGTTTAATCAGCAATACTTTTATAATAAATTTATGTCAGATCATGATTTCTTGGTTAATGTCAAGTTGTCATAACAAAGACATTTTGAATAATGTCAACTTTGCATTAAAAGTGTCATGATTTACCAAACCTATTCCCTCTCTTGTGATGTAGGAACAATCAACTTCAATGCAGTTTATTAGGATTTTTTGTGTGAGGCTGACTAAAAAAATACTTTAGTGTTTCAATTTTGTTCGTCAGCACATGTAAGACCTATTATGCAATGTCCACATCATACAAACAAACCAAAAAAAAATATATACTGTGAAATCTATTCCATCACACAGCATCTTGAAACTGGCCAACTATGAATCCACACTAATCTATGCTCACTATAGAGATTTTACATAACAAACACCTGTAAAACACACATAAAAGGATGCTTTCAATTTCATTTTGCAATTGTACTAGGTAAAGAGAAGAACAAAATGTTATATTATTGTTAATTCTTTACAGATGATATGAAATTATATTTGAAAGAATATCATAAGGCTATTTTGATGGCTTATTTTAAGGATTTTGGTCAAAACTGGTTTGTATGTTTCTATACTTTTGCTACATCTTATCTGTAGTTGCATGACTAAACTCTCTTAACACATGTAAAGCATAAAAGCTCTGTATGTTAACTTTATGCATAAAAATCCCCCAAGTAAAACTGCTTGACCTAATTCTGAAACTAGCACAGCTGAGTTTGAGCAAGAATTAGCTTATTTTCTGGAGGGCAGAGGAAGAGGTAGAATACAGTAAGTGGTAGCAGGGCCCTTTTGCTGATCAAAGTATTTGATGTTATAATTTATTTATTTTCTTGTCAGCCTTTACTGGTTCAGTCTGGTGATATGGCAGCTATTTGGAGCATGACGATTTTATTTTAAGCTCATCTCAACTGGAAGGCGAAAAAGTCGCCCAATTTTATTCTATGAACAGATGTAATCAGGTGGTGTCAGCATCATAAACAAATGTATTATTGCTGAGCGTTTTAGTTGTCAGGCAGTAATATACAAAATGCAGTCAAGCAAATATGAATCTATGTAGCAGCTTAGGTGCAAGAAAAATATTACATAATGTGCTTGAAAATCTTCTCCAATTACCAGGAATCTAATGTGGTTTCATTTGCTTTTGCAAAAAAGAAAACCAAAGTATTCAGTAGAACTATAATAGCTACTAGACTGATCCAGAAACATTTTACCAAAGAGTTTTATGGGTATTTTCTCCCTGTGTGGGTGGCAGAGCTTTGGCTTATGTGCAGCCTTTCTCTCTTCCCCAACTGAAAACGTTGCCATTACCACAGTCCCTTTATGGAGCTAGTTTCCCCAAGTAAAACCTTTTAATTATCCACTCCTCAGACTGTAGATTACCTTTTCTTGTTCAAGACCCAAGTATATAACAGATGCAATGGCATCCAAAGAATGTCATATAATTTGAGAACAAGTGATATTTAACAAAACTGGCTTAATTAACAGAGATATCATGAGAAAAATGGTTTATGAATAACTGTTATAAGAGGCATTTTAGTTTGCGTGTTTTGAGACATTCAGTTTTTACAGTCTCAAAATGGAAAAAAAAAAGGAATAGTGGATGATCCAAGAAAGAACGAAAGAACAACTTCCTTCCCTAAAGTCTACGGACTGTATGTAGACTTAAGAATGTATTCCCCAGAGTGTAATACTGTTGTTTTTTTTGTTTTGTTTTTTCACATTTACTATATATTGGGATGATGGTGGTAACAGCAGTAGGAGTTCATGTAATCGTGAGTTGCCAGTTCAATCCCCAGCTCCATCTGTCTCTGTCGCTGTGTCCTTGGGAAAAACACTTCACTTGCCTTTCCTGCTTAGAGATCCCACTGGCACCAGTGCATGGCAGCCTTGGTTTTGTCAATGTGTCCCATAGTAGCTGTGGCTACAATCCAGTAGCATGAATGGTTCCTTGAGGAGATCAATCTCCTCAAGGAACCATTGTCTGAGACATATTTGTTTTGGGGGTAACAATAAAGAGGTCAGTAAATGGGTGTGTCCAATTCTAGTTTTGAGTAAAACCTCAGAGACTTTGTGGCCCTACTTAATGTTATTAAAATATAAGCAAATATCATGCCTAACAAGAAAAAAATACTTTGTTGTGTACCTAATGCTTTGTTATTTAAGAAAATATATATTTATCTTTGTAAATCTGACCCTAAAATTACCAAAAGCATCCAGCTACATCAACTCCAGTTGTTGGAATGGCAAATTTATACGAATCCTGAAGTGTGTCCAGCAGAAATATTGCAAGGCCCACAAATGGCTGGTGGGCTGGTTATTACAGCCTTTTCAACTTTTATTTCTTATATTACTACTTACTAATTGTTTTAAAGAATAATACATTTGAATTTTACAAGACAAATATTTTGAAATGATTTATAATGTCTTATTTTGTTCATCATGGCACTGAAATATGTGACCCTTTTACTTTTGTCTTGACATGAAAAAAACATATTTTTGTTATGAAACCCCTACTGATTTGTATGAAACAAAGAATCAATTACACATAATTAGGATGTAAGCATACTGCTCACTGCTCTCGATAACCAAGTTAATCTTAATCAATAACACACCATTTCAATATGAGATCATGCAAGCTGAAATAAAACAGGAAATAACCCAGCATGACTTAGATGAGTTTCACATTGATTTGCAATGTGCAACACCTCATATTTGCTTTAGCTTGTATCATTCTGGTCCTTGATTTTATGAATGTCAGAAAAACATCCTTGTTTTCACTACAGTAATAGGTTAATTCTGTCTAAATAAAACCTAGCAGGCCCTGTAAGTTGAGATGAAGTAGTGTCTTTGGAACTGGAAAAAGTCAAAGTTCAAGAATTTTTTCAAGCAACAAAATTATAGCTGAGCATGTCTCTACATAACTGTTCAGCATAAACTTATATCTGTATTTAACTATGTTACACAAACATTAAATGTAAGAACCCCAAAAGTTAAAATTTATTATTGTTTTTGCTATTAAATCAGTCTACATCATATGTCCACCTTCATTGCTACCTGTTAATATTAAATGCAGCAAATGTTCATTTATGAACATTTATATGTTCATAAATGAACATGTATTTGGTAATTTATGAATAAATACGTTATATGAATATAAGAATATTTTTCAGACAGAAAGGAGGCTGGTATTAGCAATAAGGTTATTCCAGAGGTAGGGGGTTACTGTTCTATCTCCACATCCGTTGAAGCAATGGTATTCCATTTAGTAAGTAATGTCGAGTAATACATCAACTGATTCAGAAACACAATTAACCTTGGTCAGTTAGAAGAAACTTAAATACACCTTAAATCTCCCTGGCATCAATTGAACCCAGCATGTAACCCTGTACGAGTTTGCAGCATTGTAATATTATCTTAGAATTTATAGCTTTTACAGAAATAGTTTGGTTAGTGCGGTTTGAAATGTTGGTCCTCTTAAACCTTAAATTCTCACACAGTCAGGTGAGGGCTTTGTACAGGTCTTTGTCTGTCTGTGCAACTGTATTCTACTATACTTAAAAGTGGTTTCCTATAAATATACAGATTGTACTGTACGACTACAGTTCGAAGCCATTGGCCTTATTTTTTTCAGATGGCAATAGTACCTCAGGGAAGAGGTGGAGGAGATCGATATTTTTCAGACTCTGTTTCATAAGAAGATGTGATGACTTAGTGACATCTTTGAAAAATATGTAAAAGACTTTTTTTTTAATAAAGGTTATGTACTGCAGCTTTAAAGGGGTTTATGCTAACTGTTCTCTCAGTAAAAACTTTTATCCATGACAACTTCATATTACAAATTAGATGGTTAAAAACCATTTGCATCCTGTTATAGTGATGAATAGTATCCAACACACTGAAAAGTGCAGAATACACGACAATAAATAACACAAAAAAACTGACAGGTTTGCATAAAACCATTATCATGTGTTTTTGTTTTAGCAATTGGCATTTACTGATCACGCTCTAAAAACAGTGTGAACTTTCTTTCTGCAATGTTGTATTTAATATTCATAGTGAACAAACAGGAGCTTAAACATCAATTAAATGTGAAATTTAAATTACCACAGCAGCACGATCCCATTGTAGTTTTCAGTCTGTTCAAAATGAAATCCATTCTTAGTTGAATCAATGATGACCTCACCAAATGTCTCACCAATGGAGTGTATTAGGAGTTTTGGGGACTTAGCAAGACAAATTGGACTCCCTGTAAAGTTGAACAAATTCATCTTTCATGCTAAGGTATATTACATCAAAAAACTAAAAGGAACAACATTCAAGCGCCACCAGTCATTGTGTCAACGATGGAAAAGTAAAACTGCTAACTTTAAATAAAACAAAACAAAACAGAAAGACAATCTAGTCCACCTCCTATTTCAAAATGTGTAAGATTTAATTTTCGGCGTTGTCTGATATATTTGTACTCATTTCTGTACTGCCCCTTGGTCAGTGTTAACTTGGTGTTTTAAGTGTACTGCTATAAATGTGCCAAAGCCAAAGCCAAACTTTTAAAACTGTTTTTTTCTTTACACTTTCATATTAACCTCCAAAATCTACCTCTTCATGAGATTCCCTCATGAAATGTAGTCATGTTTTTTGCATATAACTGATTATGTTTCCAGCAAACACTGTCTTAATCTTATTAACATGAGTCACAGAATTTACATATTTTGTTGTAATTATTTTCATGCTTAAATGATCAGGTACAGCAGATAATGAGATAATAATCTGTTGTGACAAATTTTTCCTCATAAGCTTGATGCTGCAAATATAAAACACTTTAATAAAATGTTCAAATAAATTACAGATGACATTACTTGTATCATCCATTTTATTTTTGTAAAATTTTAGTTTATAATATAAATTAGCATCAAATACAATGCATAGTTTAAATGAAATGAAATGCCAAATATGTTAAATATATAGCTCCCTAAGGCCTTAGGTTTTTTTTTCTTTGTGTGTGTGCGTGTGTGCTGTGCTTTTATCTACACTTGATACAAGAAATAAAGCCTGACAGAAATGATTAAGTGTTTGTCATCAACACATCTTGAATCAGGTCAAGGATCTGGGTTAACTGCAAAACAAACTCCACATTCTATTTTGCAACATAAAAATGTAAACAGCGACTTGTTTCTTTCGGAGTTATGGCATTATTTCTTAGTAAAACCTCAGAACTTCACCAAGTATAAAAACAAGCTATCAGGTCTGAAATATTATTAGTACTTCAGCTGTGCTAATATTTAGTACAGCTGAATATAACCTATTCAGGGGTTACATACACACTGAATAGGTCAACGGTTTACCGCGCATAAGAAGTGAATTTATATGTGAAGTAATCATTTTAAATCATTTCTTTTGTTTCAACTTCTCCCCAAAAGACAAAAAAGAAAACTCTATAGCTAACCTAGTGGGTTGCTTCTATTGCTGATTCCTGAGCAAAAGATTAGGACTTCAATTCCTCCTAACAGCAGGATTGAAGTCTATTTTTGGGACTTAAGTGTGATTTAAATCTGACCTTGAAATTTAATTCCCCATTTTTATATTGATATAGCAGGTGTCAATATAACTAGGTAAAGTCAGAATTCTGACTTCTGACTTTAAACTCAGTATTGTGACATTAACCTCAGAATTCTCAGAATTCTGAGGTTAAAGTCAGAATTCTTTTTTTTTTTTCGGTGACCCTATTCCTCTTCCGTAGACTGATGCAGAATGTCATCAATTCGTTCATTTATTTTAGTTGAGCATCGTAAGAATAGACAACACATAAAATTAATACAATTATATATACAAATACTACTCAGTCTGCTAGAGAAATATGTTTCTCTGGCCTTTACAGAAACATTTGTCCAGATGGCCAGACGAGAACTCGGCCTTGCCTGGATACCACAATCTGTTGATAAACTTGCAGTGTGAAACAGATAATTAGACTATGCATACATACTGTTTCATCTGCTATCTGCATCTGACCTATGAGATGTTGATACAAGAAACAAAAGGTGAAAAAAAAATACCTGAAAGTAGTGATAAGTAGTAAGAACATGAGCTTTCACTGTGCAGTATTAAAGACAAGGAAAAGACACCAAACCCAACAAAGCCTGCCATGAATAGTTTTAAACCCATCATACAGAAATGTCGCAGAAGTCTCTCTTCCACTATGGATGAGCTGGAGAAAGCTAAAATCTCATATAGAAAGAAAAACTATTTCTTTATTATAGAGTTTGTGAACACAAACTGTTGCCATAAATTTGTTAAGAACTAGAACACAATGAGCAATAAAACTGGTAATTAAAATTCAAGTTGATCTTTTGAGGCTAAATAATCTTCTGCTTTTATGCTTCAATTAATTTAGATGCTATTTTTTCTATTTTACACAAAATAATATGATGAATGACTGTGATAACTGGTAATGAAGATGATAGTGATTATTGAACATACTATCTACCAGACATTTTGGTTAAGTTGACAAAAATATTTTTCAACACACTTGGTATAGTCAGGGGAAGTAATAATAATAACAACAATAGACTTTTTTGTAAATACAAAAAAATTGCATGGACTATAACAAAAATGGGTGCCTTCACTTACGAACATTCATTCCCACAACACCATCAGACATAACCATGGTATGTAACAGTGTACTCAAAATTAATGAAAAAATACAGACAGTAATAACAGAAGTTACATTCACTCAGTCATATTTCTGTGGCCCTGCCTACTTTTGTTGATTTATGTGTACCCACTGAAATCAGAGACAAACACGCCTTAATTAATTCTATTTTATCATCATAGTATTGTTAATAGCTCTCCTACAGAGTTAAGGGCAAAATTATTCTCTTCATTTAAACAGTCCTTGGACCTGCAGTGCAGCCAACACTATAGAATCAATGTCACAAAGGACCAATTGATCTATCTCCTAATTATTACCTTAAGATGTTCTGTGAGCAGCATCATACCAGTATCCAATCAAATCCAATTAACACTGGTGGCCCCATCCAGAAAACTGCATTATAGAGGGATTACACAGCTATCTGTGCTGGTCTGATTAATGGCCACAGTAATTAATGCTGAAGGGGTCTGTCCAAGTGCCTCAGTGTCGAGGAGCATACAGCAGTGAGCCAGCTGCAGCGAAGGGGGCTTCTATTCACACACACACACACACACACTAGTGCGCCCCCACACAAGCACAAACGCTGAACACCTGGATCCTCTCATGCACACATATGTTGCACACAGAGAGGTTTTATTGAGAGAATTATGAACCTCTGATATATAAGTGCAAAAATAAAGTAAAATAATCTAGGTGTCAATTGAAAAAATTGTGCAAATAGTATAAGAAAAAACATAATATTTGATTGGAAAATTAGCGAAGGCTGATATCTACATTGTCATCTGTAGGCCTCCTTCTCGAGGTAACATTGTCATCTGTAAAGTTCATAGCCAAAAAGCAAAATCCTCCAGCTACAGTCTAGACTTGGTTCCCAACCCTGATACTCAAGTCTCTCTGTCCTGCATGTTTTAAGTGTCTCCTTGAACTAGATGGAATGCAGAGAAGGCAATACAATATTTATTGTCACAACATAAAGCTTGATTCTACAGACAAGAACACAATAGCAAGATGATGATGTCTAGACAGCCTTTTCTCTTGCCATCAAAATATCCTTAATCCTTAGAAAGGAATTTGCAAAACACCTCTGAAAAGTTTTCACACATTTTTTGCCTTTTGATTTTTCTGATATTTAATGTACTTACACATGTTTATGCAGATTATTCTTTTATTTCCATTTAATTAAAATTGCAAACATTTAACGATCAAAACTAAAAGCACATAAATGTTGTGGTAAACAGTGTGCACAAGGTAGAAAAATGTGAAATTGATCTTTTTTTTCTTATTTTAATCATCACTCAGAGCTTGATCACTATGTTTCAAAACAGTTAGTGTTATGCAGAACATTTATGCTGACTAAGCACAAATTATGTCTTTGCTTAGCTTTGCGTTTCATTTTAAGCTATTTTTGTACCACCAAATGTTGCAGATGTGGTCTATTTAAAAAGAACAGACCTGTTTGACTATGAATGTTATCGACTTGATTCCTCTTTGATTTCATGACATATGAATTTCAAAACCAAACAGCAGCAACAGTAACAAGTATATAGTAATACTACTACTACTAACAATAATAAACTCGAAAAGACCATAATTGTGCACGTCTACATTTGATTAAACAGACCGCAGTCAGTTAGCTAAAGAACACAAAACACACAAAGAAAGAGTACAAAGCAACAGATTTAGAATGCCATCCTTCCCAGAGCAAAACTAGAAAGAGAATCTGTTAAATGTGGTCTGTGCAATTTTCACAATGTCAGTGTCTAGAATTTTAAGCAATGCAGGACTGCTATTATTTGTTTTCTTGTAGTGCTGCAGGTCTTCCAAGCATAACAGTACCTAATCTGTCTATTTCATGTCAAACTTGACTATTGGAAATATTATTGAGAAATGTTCCAGCACCAGCAAGAGCTTACATGTGAACAGAGCAGGGTTTTCCACACCATGGTTTGTATTCTTCCTGTGTTTTGATCTACTTTACACATTATGTATGTTGCCGTGGAATATTTCTGATTATTTTTACTAAACATGCTGATTTTCTTCTTGTGCTGTGAATATGTACAGTGCTTTCTGTGATTGTATGAGACATTCACAATTCACTACAATTCTAATAATGAATGTATCATGGATTGTTCATGCCTAGTCACCACCAGCTCAGATTCCAATTTGTCAGCATTGTCATTGCTATAGAAACACGCGGTAATAGTTACGGACTCGGTGAAAGTCTCCTGCTGACTCAAACTTTAACAAATGTCAACCATGTCATTTCACAATATTTTACAATTATTGTTAATTTGCATGTAAGGTACTTGAGGAGCACTAACATTTTTAGAGAACATCTCCATCTACACAAAGTACACAAATAAACACATCACTACATGTCTATTTTTTTTTTACTGTTGCTCAAAAGCTTAATGATGAGATAGCAGAAAGCAGAAAGCATATCCATTCAATTTGACACATGTTTTATTATTCCTGAATTATGCATCTATAGCTAAATGTCATGTAAATGCTTCAGTGAATTTCAATTTACCATCAAGCCACTAAGCCCCAGTTCCTACTTTGAGCTGATATAGTGAAATTGAGGAATGCAAAAAAGAGGCTCGAAAGACAGAGAGAGTTCATGGGACACTTCCCTGAGAGCAGTGTTATCCACCATGAATACAGAATGTCACGAGCAGTAAAGAAAGGAAAGTCATTTGTCAGCTGTATCAAGGATCTGGGTAATTACTGCAGAAACGGCAGCCTTGTGGTTATCCTGCTGAAGAAGTATAAGAGAAGAAATGTCTACGTCTGTTTGAAGGAGACTAAATTCTGCATCTGTCAGACCTGACACTACTGGGAAGGCCCCTTTATCAAACAAATATGTAAAAATAAAAATATTTATTTTTCTACATTGCTTAATGTTTTTGTGCAACTCTAAGATGGCAATTAAAATTCTTTCCCATTGAACCATAATGTCTAGAATTTTACAACTTTTTAGTTAATTTTTCCAAAAATAGATTATTTCTTAAGTAATTCCCATCCTTGGTCATATTTATAAATGCAGCGGCAAGCTGTAATGATTAACAATGGCTTTCAGGGAACTCCTAAACTCATATGGCTATATTTATCATGCTGTGATAGTTTTTTCTATTTTTACACTTAAAGATCCCATGCCCTGTTTCCTGGCACCTTCTGTGGTCTTTACCAGATATTTTCCAAAATATCTGGAAAAGCCGGGATAAATAAATAATTGATGTTAGAGAGGGAATGGTGTTCACAGTTTCATGTCTTTAAACTGACTCATGATAATCCGATGTAGACTGACAAAAAGTGGTAAGCAACAATCATTGCGTAAAAGAACTCAATCCTTAGTAATTATTTATTTTATACGTAATCCAGACACCTTCAAATGTTAATAAACTATGACGTCATATTTCTCTGTTACTGTTATATGAATGAATACATACTTTTATTTACATTTGATACACAGAATAAAGAAAGCATGTAGAATAAACAGTCCACATTCTTGAAAAGTCTTTAAAAGTATGGAATTTGACAGTACTATTTTCAAATAATAAAAAAAAGACATAAGAACAACTGGAGAAAGGCAACAGTCCTTCTTGCCAAACTGCAAGCATAAATGTGTTCAGAATGGATGGATTATGTATTGATATAAAGTGCACCATTGATTTATGACATCTCAATGAGTACATAAGTTTATAATCAAAATGTTTTGATTATACCAGAAATTCTTAACTCTAAAACTCGGAGCTGTTTCAGGTCTCCCTGCTGCTACACACCTGACTTCAGTGCACAGGTGATTGACAGACGTCTGCAGCAGTACATGCAATACTGAGGAGGTAATGCAGTCCTTTAAAGTAAGTTTGTAGTAGACACATCTAAAACACAAAGGTATCAATAACCAGGGTTGGCAAACACTGGGCTATACAACATAGTATTTCTGCTACCAGTAATGTTATGAAAATTAAAAATTGACCTTAAAATTACCATTTTCCTATCCCTTGAATTTAATGTTTAGATTTTTTGGCACCTTTATTTCCTGTCACTGGATGGGAAATGGGTAAAGAGAGAGAAGACCTGCAGCAAAGGTCTCAAAGTCAGGAATTGAACCCTAGACAGTCACAAAGAGGATTAGAGGTTCTTTTATTTGTGCTACACTCTCTTGGTATTTTTGTTTTCCTATTTTACTTCAAAACCTCAACAAATTTTTTTAAGCTTAATTGATTAAAAGAAATCTTATTTGTGCTGACAAGAAAGTCTAAGACAAAAGAAAAAATTCACTCTGGAGGCTTTTTTTAGAGACACTTTATATTGTCCAATCACTATTTCCAGATTTGTAATAATAGCAGTACGTATGGCAGAAGGAATGGTCGGGAAAAGAATGGCAACAAGACTAAAAAATGCTTTTTTCAGTCAGAGGGAGCATGTGCTTGTTCTAAAATTAATTTAATCTCATATACACATGTAAATCTCGTCAGTCCTCATCTCTCTTGGCGAGAAAAGCAGTTCGGAGAGACAGCTGGGATAAATCAATGGGTAGGGCCCTGATGTAGCCTGTGTGGGCTAGGACAGAGATGAAGTCACTGCAAGCAGCCTCTCTGGCTTTAATGATGTGCAGTGAGCCAGTGGAGGCATGTAAATCTGCAGCTGGCATCTCATTCTCTGCAGCCTCTATTCTTACCAACCTTTGAGATATCTCTGTCAAAGTCACCTCTGTGCACCTGTTACAGTTTCAAGTGCAACAATTCCCCCAGTGGGTAAAGGACAAAGAGAGAGAACTTACCAGAAAGAGAGAAGCTTACGCCACAAGTTGTACTTCACTCAAATTCAGAAGAAAATACCAGCAATCTTCAACTTGCAAGTGGTAATATTGTTATCATTAACTCTATTAATATTGTGAACAATTACACTACAGATTTTTAAAAAGATTTTTTTTTTTATATTTCCATTTCATACTTGAATGTATAAAATAGAATCCTTGAATGTCCCATGGCAGCTAAAATGCTTACTCCCACAAAGCACCACCTATTTCCATAAAGTTCCTCTTTGGAGCTGTAGTTTCCAGCCAAGCTTCTGCCTCACAGAGCACATCTCTCCAAACTTCCCCACTTAGCTCCTCCAGATTAGCAGCAGCAGCAATTAGCAAACACCTGGAGGAACTATGTGTCTGCTGAGCTTAACATACAAACTACTTCTCAGTTTAATGCTCCTAAGAAAGATTGCAAAAGGCATAATGGACGAACATTGTTGTGAGGACGTGCTGAAGGTGGAATATCAGAAAGAGGAGGAGCTTCTAAGAGAGAAAGAGAGGCCCGATTTCAAGGTGCTAAACTACATCAAATTTCTTTTAACTCATATTTGATACATACTACATTGTTATAACTACTGAAATTAAAGGTTACTGGATTATAATGTAGTGGTATTATGTGCTTGGAATATACATAGTAGTGTCCATTTAAGAAAAAGTGAATGCTCCACACTGATAGGACTATCAGTGATTCAAATAATATAAATCTGTGTTACATATGATTTCTGGTCATGTCCATTAATATCGTTTTATTTTGACAAGTTGTTACTGTTTTCTTTATAATCATCAATATTCTGCAGCTGTCATCTGTATGTAATTTTGCGCTATATTTAGAAAAACCCAAGTATTGGACACACTACATAAGAAATCTCTGGTCTACATTTATAACTGAATATGAATCTATCTCTGAATTGTGTTAGAATATAATTGGATTGAATTGGTTGGACAAATTATTCTAAGCAAAATTAGTCCAGGTACAAGCAAAAGAAGTGAATTAATTTATAATCAATACTTTTTTTCCAATTATTTATTCATGTTCTACATCAAGAAAAATGTTGATATTTGGATCCGATGTCAAATGTTTGCATTTATCATAAATTTTAAATGTACACACTGATTCAAAAGACACTATTTTGTTGGAAAGCATTACAGATTCACTAAAACAGAAGCACTAACAAAAATATTAAATCAAACCTATTTGAAGTATTTTGCAGACATTTAATTGCCTATTTCAGTAATCCTGTCTATCAAGCATGATTTTAGTTTACATTCAATAGTTGGGTTAAGAGTGGCAAACAGGTGAACCGGCTCAACCTTGCTTTAATTGAAATTTTGAAAAAAAAATTGAAAAACAAATTACATTTATTTATGTATTCAAAACAGAAACCAGTTGATGTGCAGTGCACTTTATTTTTTAAGCAAGAAAATGCTTTTACTGCTTTTAAGGAATGAGCGTTTTGTCAACATCAAGATAGCAACAACAGCCCTAACGGGCCTGAGGCATTACAACACATTAAGTAATCTAACAATTTTAATTACCATCTACTTTTAAAGTCAAACGTTCAGTTTTAATAAATAATAACTGTCAAAAGTCCCAAAACAATTAAATATTTTGTGACTGTTTTGATTGAAACTCCCTTCATGTTGGGAAATTAAAGCACAGCTGTTCAGCTTTTAAAAGCATTCTTTGTAGTCCAACTTTGTTGTCTTTCTGGTAGGGCTACTTTGCAGAAGAAAAATCAGTCAGGCAGTAAGTGAAAGAGACAGTAATTACAAAGCAAATAAATAGCTGAGCTGATGAAACTAAATGTTAGGAAACAAGATAAAAACGTATTGTGACACAAATATAAATTAAGCAAAAAGCAGTAGATAGAGAAGAATGAAACATTAAAGTAGCTGAGAAATGCAAGCAGCAACAGGAGAGTTCAGATGAATAACTGGCTGTTTTAACTTCAAAAATGAAAGCAAGAGATGTTTATTAAAGTCAAAAGTGTGTCAAATAATTGCATTTTTCTGTGGTTTTGTGACAAAAAAAGTACTTGTATACTCTAGTCAGTTTAGGGAGTAGACTGTCTTATAGTCACACCTCAGTAAAAACATGCAAATATATAGGTAACGTTGCACAACAACGTAGTGTGTAAAATGTCAAAACAAAACATTGAAACAAAGACAAACATTGTGAGATAAATGCTATTTTTTGTTTGTCTTCATGCTACAACCAGAAGAACAAGTAGAGCTTGGGTCCAAACAATTTTGGAGCCTCTTTTTAAAAAATAAAATTGGAGAGAAAACAACACAATAGATAAATTCATTAAAGTCCCACAGTGTCAGGAGGCTGGATTTTGGGTTCTGTGTGGGGGTTGCCTTTCTCAGTGTCCTCCAGAGGCAGCCTATGAGCCGCTGTGGAGGATGGACCTGCTATACATCTCGCACATCTGCGATTCATCTGGGCTCATCAGCCAGAGGATAAGAGGAGTTGTTGCAAGTCCCTCGACGCCCGCGTGTTAGCCTTTATGGTACTCCGAGCCCTCCAGTGTTCAACCGTTGTTACTCTTTGTGTGAAGGTTTGACTAGCTCTGCGACTCACCTCTACGTGTCCGTCTTTAAAGGTTTCTTCTGAAGAAGTTCTTGGATTCATCCCTTCAAATCCCTCTGGTCTCTACCTCGAGATCACATACCATGATTGGCAACATCCAACTCCTCTTCCTCATACCCACGAACCTGTCCGTCCTCCACCACCCGGTGGTTGTCCCTCTGGACAGTCTCAGGAACTCTCTGACACCAAGACGCTTCCCCGCACGGGCCAGCTCCAGCCTCAGTCTGCCGTAGTGATGGGTAAATGAGGCGTCATGAAGCGTTTCGACCCATAGCAAAACTGTATTGATACTGTGTCAGTACTGTGTCACTGAATACGGAGACCTGCTGGACATTAAAAATCCCTACAGGCAACGTAGTTGACAGGCTAATTTGATCACCTAGTCTATACAATAAGATTTAAATCATTGTATTTTATTATATATTATAATTTCTGTTATGTCATATCTTCAGTTAAATTCAAATATATTTGATATTCTTAGATATTTACAGTCAATAAATAATGTGAACATGTACCATAGAGTGAAAATTTAAGTGAATGTGTTTGGAATGAGGATGCTTGTGGACTGTTTTTTTTTTTTTTTTTCACAAATTTTCATTTAAAAAAATAAGTTTTTCCAACATTTTGAAATTTAGTCTGTTACGCTTTTTTGACACAACTTCTCCTGCTGTAGAAAAAAAATGAAGTAAACAATACATTTATATTAAATAATTAGTAAAAAGCAACTGAGTAATTTGAAGAAACTGAGTCATTTCGAAACTGTATACCTGAGTTTATCCTAGGTGTATCTGGGACTTAATTCTGATGGCTGGCCCTATAATGCCTCAGCATTGAGGTGGATTTATTTAAATAAGACAGTTCTGTCAAACATATGCAACATTTAACCTGCAGAACATAATATGAAAGTAAACTAAGAGACAATTTCAGCAAAATTTCGATTCAGATAGATCAAGTAGAAACTGAAAAGAACAGGATTAAACAACAATAAGTGCTAACCAATACATTATTTTCTGATGTAAGATCAAAATGGTCCCAAACTACAAAACCTTTCGTTTGCTTTGAGGCTGCTCCATAGTTGACGCTGTACCATAAAAGATCAAGAATTCTTTTGGCAAATGCATCGCGATGACAGATTCGCTTCCTTATAAACACAGTTTGGCGCACCAGTCATTTTGAAGCAATTCCTGCATCGGTCACGTGACTTGCTGAAAGCAATACACGCACCGCCACAGGGTTTTTGTCTATGGGCTTGATGCATGAGCCGACGCATCTGTGTTGCCGGACCCATCACTAGTCTGCCGTCTCCCCCCACAGATTTTTTTCTCCGTGCCACCAGTAAGAATCATATTTTTTGCTTCTATACATTTTTACCTTGCCATCTCCTGCCACTCACCGCTGTCCACTCTGTTCCAGTACCGTCCCCAACTCCTGGCTTCCTGATCTCCCCAACTGAAGACTCGCATTAACAATCAACTTTGTACAATAAACTTTATTATCTTTTATCACCTGTCTCCTGAGTGTGTTCTGCATGTGGGCAAAGAAACTACCCAAAACGATGACACACAGCCATATTCTGTCACTGAATGCATCATAGCATATGACATTCACAACAACAAATGCAAACCTTTCTCACATAGTGAATTGCTAGTTTGCTTTGTTTGCCATTTAAAACTTTTTGGAAACATTTTCACATTAATTCTCATTAACAAGATTGTTTTCCAGAAAGCGCACAACCCTGTGAAGCTGTTCTACTCCAGTCGCCCAAGTTGAGAGCTCTTGGTGATCCCTCCACCTTCTTACACTAGTTAGTAGTTAATTATGGCATGCAAAATATTCATCTACAGAGGGCCACATAAAAAACATATAAGCCGGATTTCAACCCCAGGCCTGGACTATGCCACATGTTAATCGCTCTGCAGGAAGTATTATGAAAATGCCCTGCTGTATGTACATTCAAGCAAATGGGGTAGCAAAACCTTGCTGCTTGAAAGTATTGTTAAACAATTCCAGAGAAAGATTATCATATCCTAAAAATAACAGATATGTCCAAGGGC
Source organism: Girardinus metallicus (assembly GCA_903067095.1). NCBI lineage: Eukaryota > Metazoa > Chordata > Actinopteri > Cyprinodontiformes > Poeciliidae > Girardinus > Girardinus metallicus. Next base: position 70,069 of record CAEGAE010050284.1, read on the forward strand.
TTTTGGACATATCATGCTGTATTCTTATAAGCTCAATATGCTTTGTGAACTATTTCACACAGAGAACACCTGGCCTCTGGTTTCAATGCTTGCAGAGTTGCAAACACAAAAACAGGTAAAAAGCCTAGCATCAATGTGGAAGAAAGCCCCTTCTAATCCTGTTGTTTTTAGCTGTGTGTGCTTATCGCAATGCACAGAGCAGGGTTGGTAAACAATGCCATGTATGTCAATTCAAAAGAGACTCATTGCTTTGCATGCTTCTCACTGATGTGCTGTGCCATGCTTAGGCATTGTGTGCTTTCTGCTTCAAGCAAATCTCTTGAAGATGGGTGTATGTGCAAGGCACAAGGTGTGGACTCTCCAAAAAAATACAACATGTAATTGGAAGGTCATGCTCAAATATGGTATTAAGGTTGTTGGAACCAGTTTTATTATAGATTTAATGAATTTTATAGTGGGTTCAAGGTACAAATCTTTGTAAGACAAACAGCAGACAGTTACAAATGTTGGTCTTAAATCTTATTTATTCTTAATGTTTCTGTTTGAGGTGACACTTCTTCCAACTTTCCACTATCTAAGGAAAGCCTCCTAGAAAATGATACATTTTCAGGCATTTCATTTCCAAAATAATGAGGCTGCAGTCTGTCCTCATTGAGGTTCTGCATGGTTCATACCCTATGTCTTATCATAAATGTATGATAATAAGACAAAAGGCATTTTATAGTACTTTGATTCGCGATTTGCTCAGTATTTTCCTTCTAAAACAATAACATTAATCATCTGAAATGTTACCACGGTAACCAATATAAAATGTAATAATTTCTTCTCTACTACTTTAGTCTTTTAGGCAATGGTTGACTTAGTGATTATTTAGAAGAACTTATATCCAAGTTTTAAAAAAAATGCATTTGTGTTCAGAGTTAACACCGCAATCTGCAAAAGGATTTATTACTTCTGTTTAATATCTGCTTGTTCATATTACTAAGAAAACTGGAAAACTGCACATGCAATACTAAAAAACATTGAATCAAATGGAAGAATAAGTGGAGGGCGCCTGTCATGACATATGCTTAGGGCAACCACAAAAACTGAACAGCAACACCACTGCTGATACCATACACCTCTATCGGTCACTTTTACTGTAATCACCTCAGAGTAGAGCTGACAAACCAGGCAGAGGAAGGAAAAGAAAAAGGCACAGAAGTGACAATAAGTCAGTAAGAGTGAAACACGAGAAGCTAAAGAGAGTGGATTTTAGAAACACATTTCTTTTGCAGGTGTGTGTTTTGAGTTGTGTCGGTTTTGGAAAACACTACTTGAGGCAATAGCGTAATGCTTTGTGACCTTTGTGTCACAGCAGATCAGAAAGATCAGCTTAGAATACCAGTGAAGATGGAAGATTTGCTTTTCTTTTTATATTCAGCCATAGTTCAAATGTTAGAAACACTAGTATTACCTTTGAATCTTCACAGATGGATTTTAGCTGTCTCAAGGGAATAACTCCAGTCACAAAATATTACACTCCTCCTCCCTTCAGTTCTGGGAAAAAAAAACTAATTCAACATTTATACTGGCCTTTGTTGAGTTTTTTAGTGTGGTGAGAAAAAAAAACATTACTACACAAGAATATTCCGTTTACATGCATTACAAAAGAAAAATCTAAACCTGATTTTCTCAATGTCAGCAATATCTTTCTCCAGTGAGAAAAAACATCCTTCTGTCAAAAACGTACATGGAAATGTCCCTGATAGCTTGTGGAGCCTTTACTTCACCATGGTCGTTTCAGCAATTAATCAAATCTTGAGGAAGGTCTGCCAAACCAAATACACCAAACCGAATTGTCTCATGTTCATTCATCCTGTAAGCCAGGACTGATTCTCTTTTTCCAGAAATTTTGTACCTTTACCTTCTGACTAAATGTAGTTTATCTTTTTCTGCCTCTGACTCCTGGAAGAATATGTGCCAAAAAATCAAAAAATTTCCAGTTCTCTCTCACATGAACACTTCTGACAGGGGAGAACAAAAGTGAAATTTGTAACTTTTCAACAATTTCCTTAGCTTAATCTTACCATGAAGAATTAGAGCAGTACCTAGTTGTATAATACTGGTGTAAAATAGTAAATATGTATTTTCATCCTTTTTTGCACAATAAAGCTCAAATATATTTTGCAAGTAATACACTACTGTGAGTTCGTTAGAAATTTTGAAGACTCAAACACAGATAGGAGGCAGGCAAGATCACTTTGTAGTGATGCTCAGTAAACAAAAGGGAAAATGGAAACTGTGGTTGTTGTGTAGAAGAAAAACAAGAATATGTCAAAATAGGGAGCAGAAAAATCTGAAAATTGACTATTAAAATCTATAAATCCAGAAGAGAAGGATGGTGGAATAAAGAAGAAGTGATAAGGGCTCCCTACGACAATGAATCTGCATATGTAAGCTTGTGTATTCTATTAGTGTGCAAGTCTTATGTGACGCGAACATGCACGTGTCACATTTAGTGACATGTTGGCCTGACTTAACACTTGACTTCTTCATACTGGTACAAAGCAGTGTAGGGAGTAGACTGCAGGCAGGTCCAGTGTGTGATGGCTGACTTCTTGGTGAGTCCATGAAAAACTAATTTGTGGAATTCCAACTATTAGGACCTGATGCACTGATGCACTATTTCACTATTACCTGCCAAGGACAGTGACTACCCCTCAGGCTCTGGCTCCTAACCCTGTTTCCAAACCCTCAGCGCAAAGAGGGTGCACACTTTAATAATACCCTGTCAAGAAAACCTGAGCTCATCCCATTTCCCCATGCTGGAGATTTTAGTTTAACAGTAAGAATAAATGAAGATACCTTTAAAATTAATCACATAAGTAACATCTAGACCCAACAATAGACTCAACTTCAATATAATCAATCTGGTTGTGTGTGTTGTTTTTGTCTCCTGCAAACTTTGCTTTTATTCTACTTCTTTTTTCTATGTAATTATAAGAAATCATAGTCAGGCAGAAAGAGTGTCATGAAACAGGAACAGCAGGCTTCCTGGAAGAGGAGGAAGTAAGTTTCCAGCTTGCAGATTTATAAAAACAGTTTATACTATTCCTTATTTCAAAGCATGAAAGTTTTAACAAGTAACTGTAACTTTGATATCAAATAATTAAAATAATGGAATGTTCTTGGTTTCTTTTCAGAAGACCATCTGTAATAACTCAGATTATGATTATAATAGAAGTAACTAATAAGTTGTGGTTATCATAATATTATAAATGAATGCTGAATCAAAGAGAGACTAAAAGGTTATAAATGTAATTTTGACATTGAACTGGAAATGGTGTAAAATGTGTAACTCCAATTAAAGATCACTAATGTGTTGGAGGTAGATGGTAGGTGAAAGGACAGGGAAAAAGAGAAACTGACAGGAAAGCAGAGATAACCAAGGCCTTATTTGGAAACAGATTGTTGAACAACTTAAATTTTTCAAAGAAAAGGTTGTGCAGGCAACAGATGTAGGAAGACCGTTGAGCAACCCTGGGTCAGCAGAACAGACATCTGGACATAATGTCTCTAAGACAGTGATGGATATGAGATCATCCATCCAAGCAGTCAGCCAATGAAACAAGCACAGCATCAGTGCTAGCCAATGCAAACACACCAAAAGTTGTGGATAAACCCTATAAAAGGTGAGTGCAAAAGAGGAACATTTGGTTGGATCCTCCAGGCAGCTTCGAGCCAAGATTGAGCCGGGGCTCTTCTGCTGCAGAGAAGAGCCGGGGCCACAGAGCCGAAAACTGTTCTGCACATGGGGACCAACCCATCAGCCCCGCAACATGTGGCTTCAAATTGCACTTCTCTCATCAGCTGGGTTCAGACTCCAAAGACCAAGGCAAAGATGAAGATAAAGATAAAGGCAAAGAGAAAGAACAAAGGCAAAGAAGAAGAATTGGTCCTTTACTTCCGTTCTACATCTCAATGGACCAGAAAGATTATGAGACAAGGTGAAGGGGGCTTCGGAGCCACAAGACAAGACCGCTACACATATGAGGAAGTCACCGTAAGACCTGAGGCCTGCCGCTCTAAGTCAGTACTCTTCCTGCCAGCACCCAAGTCCTGTGTGACCTCACCACCGATGCAGAGATGAAAGCTCATCAGACCTGCAGGGACGCCTGCCCTCATCAATCAGCGCTGTGAGCCTCTTCCTGCTACAACACCTTCTTCATCATGAGGCCAGGTCTGGGCCAGGTCAAAATGCCATACTCCTTCCGTCTCTCTCAAAGGTTCCCTTTTTAGTTTTCAGTGTCAGCATTTGGGAAAGATAGCCTAGATGATTGATTTTACTTATTTGATTATTTCTGTTTCTGAATTGAGCTGTACTGACCCTTGCAAAAATGCCTTACTAATAAAATATTTAGCATAAAGAAAATCTAAAGAGATCTAAATCTAAAGAAAATCTAAGAGATGTTGTGGACATTCAATTAATGAGTCAAAGCTCTTTGATGGTTGTAAAATAGTTATGATGTTCGATTCTGGAGAGTAAAAGGTGGAATGTTTTATATATTGCTTTTAGCCCAAAACTATATATAAACAACATCATTGAGACTTGCCAGAGTCACTAAAACTAACCTGGTTCAGTAACAAGTGCATGTTTTAATAAAAAGAGAAGGAGCAACCGTTAACAGGTGTGCCTTGTGAAACTAGTTGGCTGCAGGCTGCTCAGTCTGGCTAATTCAGATGGGGAAGTCGGGTGGGGCATCTGGATGGAGGTCGTCAGAAACCAGGCGAGTCTTTCTCGTCACCAGCTTTAAACAGAGTTTACCGCAGTTTTGGACAGGGTAAATCCCAGCAGATTTAGAAAACTCAATTCACCAATTAAACGGAGAGCTGGTAGCACATCTTCACCTCAGAAGAGGAAGTAGAGAGTGAGCAAGTAGAGAGAGAAGGGGTGGGGGTGTTGCGCAACAACAGCTCACACCCTTAAGCAGTCAACTGTGGAGCGTGCCATTGGTCTCCTAAACTGCTAGTGGCGGAGTGTAAACTTTATTTCGCGTCACAGTGCCTAGCAAAAACTCTGCTTTTAACTCACCACCTCATTTACATTGCTTTCTGCTTCCATGAAATTGTTTTCTTTCTTCTCTTTTCCATGTTGTTGTCATTGTTAATCATGAAATAATCAGTTGGCCCATTTAAATAAACACTGATAATTCCTGATAAACTTGTTGTATTGCTCATATTACCCTGAATTTGCTTCTGATTGGTTGATAAGTCCCTCATTACTGCTGTTAGATAAGTATTCTGTACAGGTGTGTCTTTAGTGATGCTCTTCTAGACCTTCATGTGTTTTGAGTTTTCTAAAACATCAAGGATTTGACCCAGCCAAAGTTAATTAGTCTCACACTTTCTTTTGATCTATTCAAGCAAAATAGCTTATTATGTTGACTTTGTAAGCATATGGATGAAACAACCAGTTGATATAAAAATTGCATTGCCTTTGTTTGCTGGTATTTCATCTGGAATTTCCAAGAAGGAATTTGATATCACTTGAAAGCCTATGCTGTCAGATTTTGAGTGGATGACAAAAGAAACTTAACACTTGGATTACAAAGCCTGAGTGAACTGATATAATCTTAAAAGCAGTGTATTGCGTTATGCTTTTGTCAGCCTAGTTTTCTTGTCAGTGACTCTCACTTATGAGTGCAGGGTTGTCTGTATCAACATTTTATCAGATGGTATTTTAGAAAAAAATGACTGACTTTCAGTTAATAGTCATTTCAAGAACACACAGATGAAAATATCTTTATAATAATGTCACTTTTACTATGATGTCCAGTGAAATGGAAAGCCATCTGCAGAGCTACGATTGCTTGTAATAAATTTCATTTCCTTTAGCAATAGTTATAATACAGCTTAGCCAAGCTTTTCTTTAAATATTTTCCCAAAATTAACTATATCTACTCATAAATGGATTGAATTGAATTGTATGTAATAGGAGAGTTTCAATCTGATATTGATATTGGAAATTGATCTAATATCGGCTGAAAAACAAGATTAAATTGGGATTCATCTACAATCTCGGGTATAAGCATGCAGAAAAAAACATCTCACTCCATTAAAAATAAGACTAATACAAGAATAAAACATTAAGTAGGACATTCTATATGATCAAAGATATTTTAAAACACATCTGATGAATTCTAAAATTTTTTAATTTTATAATCTCAAAGTAAATGAGATTATTTTTCATTTTTTTAACATCTAAAACTCTTACTTCATTCTAATGAAACCAAAGTCATGCATTATATTGTCTTGTCTCATCTTATGAGCTGGTTTTATTAAAACACCCTTAGCGCATGTTAGACGCACACAGTCTCCTACATTAACATGTACAAGTGGTTAGAAAGACCTTCTTCTTAATCACCTGCACACAAAACATAGCCATTCTCGGGTTTCCACCCCTATTTTTAACTAAAATGCACCATTTAATATATGACTATTGTCTGTGTTTATGTTCCACTGCATTTATCATAAGTGAGTACATGCACCATTAGCACTACTGTTGTCACAGGGGATGAAACCTATAACCTTCACAGTATTGCTGCTTAGTTTAATCAACACACCACATTGATATCCAGTAGAAATACACTGGTTTCAAACTGGTTGGAAATGACGTTGCACTTCTTGTAGGAATGTCAGTTCGTTGTAATAATGTGATCTGCTTTTGCAAGAGATTTACATATAATATTTTGAATATGCTTTCAAATGATGACAGTAAAAGGTCTCATAGAAGCTGGCTTTTACGTGTGTTGGGTTGAGATGATGCCCTTTTGACTAAAATATTTAGTGATATTCTAATTTTTCTTTCTGACCATAAAATGTAGTTGGATCAATGGGTGCTGACAATTATTACTTTTAAATCAAATTTATGGCTCACATGTGGTTTTCTCCATATTTTGTTGTGTAATGTCCTTCAACAGTGGAAAAAGTATAACAAAGACCAGTTACCTGTCAGAGAACCAATTACAGGAAGCAATAAAGGCATAGAAAACATTCAATAGAAGAAATGTTTGGTACCTCTCTCCCCTTGGCATTCCACTCATTCTCACTTGCACACAAAAATAGGGAACGGTAGCACGGAGGTAGCAGTCTATGAGGCTTCCTCTCTGCTTGCTTGCCATTTGTTATTACAATACTGCAATGTTTACTTTCAGCACACACAAACCGAAAATGGTAAAGGGGAGAAACAGCAAGCGACTTGAGTATTGCTGACAAAGCACAACAGGGTCACAGGAAGGCCTGATGTACAGGAGTCCAATTTCTCAAACAGAGGTTGTCATTATTAAAAGAGCATTTGTGTACCTTTAAATGGCACAGACATTATAAAAGCAAATAGATTGCCATCCACAGTTCATGTGAGATAAATATATTAGCACTACTGTAGCAAAATATTAAGATAGTTCCACATTGGAGAGGCACATTTTTTGAGTTGAACTTCAATCTATTTCACCTAATTCTCCTAGTTTATTCAGTATCTAGAAAAACTAACAAACTATTTTGCTTCATACATACATATAAATACAAGCCAAGTGATTATATTGACTTTCTTTTTAATTTATGAGCAACCATCAGAGTTAATCAGCATAGTTTATCTCAATTTACGTGGTTTCATTTGCAGCAATTGCACGAGGTGTTTAGGTCTAACAAATTATTTTTTGGAGGAGAGTCAGAGTGGCTGTCGAATTAAACATGCATAGTTAAATTTTTGAAAATATCTGCTTTCCTTTTTTTTCTTCACTGGAAATGTCTGCATAGTTTACACGTTAGTTCCATGACACTATAGATGTCTTAGCAGACAACAGTTAGGAGTGAAATCGTGAGATTAGTGTGCCAAATATTTAAAAGGATATCACTGTACTCATCCAAAAAGACAGTGTCAGAATTGTTTGCACGCACAATGTTTTCCTGCTGCATTTTAGTAGTTTCATGTTCCACACAGCATAAAAGTGGAGATGGAAACACACTTACCGAATAATTTCTTACATAGCAAACTTTCCCTCCTACTGAAATTTCTGAGGTCAATGATCATTTCAAGAACACATGGATGAAAATCTCTAAGAATTTTCCTTTGACTATGATGCCAGAGGACATAAAAAAGCATTTGTAGAGCTACAATTACTTGTAATAAATTTAATTTTGTTTAGCAATAGTCATACAGCGCCTTAACTGAATAATTTAAAAGACCAAACCTACAGTTCAGAAGGGAGAACATTTAGTATTTGTGGTCCATGCTAGTTTGCAACCTCTACATCTTTTTTATTATGGCCATGTGGAGTGTCAACGTCTGATGAAATTGCGCTTTGTGTAGCCTGGGTTAATTTGCTCCTAACCAGTAGGTTGAACTCGGCCTCGTTTCACATTTTTGTTCTTTTTTTTTTGTGCAAAATTTTAGATGTCCACTCAATTGGACAATCGGATGGAAACATGACTTTAAACATATTAACTGAAGCTCAAGCTGAATTGACTTCTTTATTTTAGGTAATTAAAAAATTCAGTCATTCTTTTGATGGTGCTTGATTCGTTCATGCATGTTTGATTAAATCCTTGAATCTCCTGAGGCAGATAAAAAGTTGAAAAAGCAGAGCAGAAATCAAATAACTCCAAAGTAAATTTTTTTGCAACCTCTGCTAGATTTTCTTCCAAAATGGAAGAAAATCTAGCAGTGGTTGCAAAAAAATGTACTTCTTCCACAAATGGAAGAAAAACTGAGCTCATAAAAGAGGTCAAAGAAACAAAACTGAACTCAGGCAAAAAATGTAAACAAAACTAACATAACACAAACAAACATAACTGACCTAACAAAGAAATGACACATAGGGGTTTATATACTGGTTGGTCAGACCAATTAAGATAAAATAGGGGTAACTAAACAGAATACAATTACAAATGACACAAAAGCAAACAGTACAGCTAAGTTTGGCTAAAGAACCAAAAATGAAAATCAAAAATATTAAACTTTAAATGCTAATATTTACTTAAATACAAAACTTATCTAAACAAAGAAACTACAAATTCTCCCTGCCAGCAGGAACTAATGGTGCAGTGCAGTCAGCATTTAAGCCTGCTGAGCCCTGGCCCCCACCTTTTGTCTGGCACTCCAACGCCAGTAAGTACCGGCAGGAAAAAACAGAGCTAATCTTAAGCAAACAAAATTAACTTTAAGTTGATATAAATACATATGTTAACTAAATGTGCGTGCCAACAAATAGAAAAAATGTATCCAAGTCTACAAATAAATGTTTTTATTCGAACTAAAATGTTGTGTTTGTATGAAAAAAAAAAAAAAAAGTGCACAAAAAGAGTTACCGACTTCTGACTTTAGAGTATGGCCATGGGTTTGGCCATCACAGAGAGATAAAATTTTTTGTCGCTGTTTGCTCTTTCCCGTTGGAATTATTCATCTGAAGCACTATCTGGTATCATTTTATAACCTCCTTCTCTACGTACCTTGACGTCTGTGTCTGTTCCTCTTCCCCCACTCATCTAATAGTTTAAGTCTTCCCTGAGGCATAGATGGCCAAGTATAATGCTTCCATAGGAAGGCTTATAGTTGCTGAAGGTCTTTCTTGTCATGGGAACAATATAAAAATGATAAAGATAAAACATTTTCAGGGTCTTGATGTATTTCAGTTTGTCAAAACCAGCTGACTGCCCTGTATTTGGAGAAGTACTGGTGTATTGTAAAATTGTATACACAGGTTCTCTCCTTTAGTTGTCTTGTTTTATTTGCATTTTTGGTGTTCTGCCTTAAATGCCAGAGAAAAATAATTATTTTCAGATTCCTTATCAAAATATCAATGTTTATCATACTCTCTTTATCACCGATATTTTTCTTGGCATGTCCTAGTCTTCTTATTTTGGAGTACTCTGTCAGAGAAGTTTACAAAGACATTCTAGAGATATCCCAACTTGATGATGATCAATAACTGGATCAGACAAACTCATTAAAATGATTTTTTTCTTTCATTTTCATCTGATATTGTTTCTATAAACTCATTTTTCTTCATTCTCAGAAGGCAAATTTAAATTCTGCTTAGAAAAAACATTCTGACAAATATGTTCATGAAACAAGGGCATAATCCTCTAGCAACACCTAATTTCTTATATAATCACAAACTAAAAATAGTGTAGCAGATGGAAATGGCAAAAAAAGATAAACAAATTCTCTTTCTACTACATTTGCGGTAAGATAAAATGCTGTAGGTGTTATTCAGATGACTCATTTTGCCATAAGAAAAGGTACAGAGAACTGTCTCACCATCTTTACACACAGTAAACGGAGCACTACAACCCCTGTTACAGCATATTAGTCTATCTTATGTTACAAACTGTTTTGTCTTTGAAGGGGGGGATATACTCCCTTTTCTTCATTTTAAATACAAACGTGTTGGAATTGATAAAATTATGAATAAGCTGATTGCAAATGTAGCTTTATATATGTGAAATACATTCCTGCTACTTTTCAATATAGATGCCTACTAATCCAAGCTCTGATAGGGAAGGAGGTTGAATTAGGTCAACCGCTCTGCAGACAACGTACATCATATATATTTTATCAGGACGGCTTACTCTTTCATACCTTAGAAATATGCATTTAAACAGTTGAATCATAAACAGTTTTTATGATTGTCATTTTCTATGGCAGGGGATATTGTTCTTGGAAGACAGGCAAGAGAATAAAACACTGATGGAAAAATAAAGTGCCTTAATGTTCTAGAAAATTATGAAAGGTATTCTTCCATAAGCATTTTTCTGAAATAAGATTTTGTGCCTTTTATCTCATGGAATGACATGATATATAGTCAAATGTAATTTTAGATCAAATAAGTTTCAGAATGTTGATTATGAATTTAACTTTGAAGCAGTAGTTTTTGAGACTTTTCTAAAGTATTTAAAAAGATATTTGCACCAAATATGTATTTTTATTGATATAAATACATTCTGACTTAATATTCTTTATAAATTCTCTATAAACTAAATAATTCTTAACATGTTTTACTTTTCCTTCTCGCCAACAACAACATTGGTGCAAATAATATACACACATAAGCAGGTACATGAAGGACAACTTTTTCTTTGTATACTGGTAAATGTATCTAAAAAGCACACTAATTGGTGTGCAAACCAAATAGAAATGTTACCATTGTTTAATTTTCTCGATTCATCCAAACTGAACTGAACTGATGTACCGTATAAAGAACAATTACAAGGCTTGCCTCAGATCCCAACAGATGCTCCAATACAGTAAAATCTGTAAAATTTAGAGGTCAATAAAACATCTTAAAAACTGAGGTTACAGGTGTTCTTCCCTTGGTCCCTCCAGGTGCAACTTTTCATATAGTTAGAATCTAAAACCTGTTGTTATGTACATGACTTGATGACTAATCTAATGGTGTTTATAAAATGTTATTGCTCAACAGCTCAAAATTGTTCCTTATCCTTATGTGGTATCAAGGCCGTTTATATAAATTCAAGTTTCTTTATATCTTTGGAAGTAAAGCAAAATCTATTAAAGTATTATAATATGAATCAAAGGAGTTTTTTTGTGGAATGACACAACAGACACCAATACTCTTAATTTTAATCTGATTTCAAAATATGTTTTGTAGATATTATTTTCAGAATTACATCCAATTAAATGAAAATCATATGTCTCCTCTGGACAGTTGATCCACAATCACACCTATTTTTTTCTGCAAGCGAAAGTTAGCCTCTCATCCTTACCCACACAGCCTTAATCTTCCAAATGCTGCTTGAGCATTTGAATTTCTGCACATCAATCTCAGGGCTCCGTCCTGCCTTGATTAATGGTCCCCATCTATCATGGCACCATGTGGCTCGCAGGCCTTGCTACGGCAGACAGCTTTGCTTTAGAATAATGGGTGCACTCCATCCGAGTCTCTACCATGCAATGATTGTGCATCTCTGTGATCTATCCGTCAAGCCTCTCTGTCAAAAGGGACAACAGGGGACAGTGCAAGGGGAAGCAATCAGAACGAAGGAGGCATTGCGGCATGCCATTTAGCTACAGTATGTAACAGACTGCGTTTTATTGAACCTAGCTGTGCTGACTGATAAACACAAATATTTTCTCACTGACAATCCGGATTCTCTCATTCTGTCACACATGAACGCGTGAAGCCTTCGAGACATTCAGTCTGCCATCAATAACATTGACAGGGAAAGTATAGCCACTAATGGTAACTGCACATTTTGTTGTTATCCTTTCTTCTCTTTGTTTCTCCTTTATATTTAATAAATGAAGCATTTTCTAGGCTTTAAATATTTACCATTTCACTCATACAATAAATTTACAGTTTTCTGAAAACGTAATGGCCATAGTATACCTCTAATCTTAGAAAATGTACTGCATGGTGGCACAGTTGGAAACACTGTTGTCTTGCACCAGGAAGGTCCTAGGTTGATGGTCTTTCTGCATAGTTAGTATATTCATGTATGGGTCCCATAGTCCAAAAACATGATTTTTAGGTTTATTAACTCAAATCTACACAGTGTCAAAATTATAAATACAAGCCAAAAATATTTACAAATCTCCCAATAATATTTAATTAAAAGTTCCCTTGTAATTTGCCCCTCAGCCACATCCTACTCTTAGCCATCAATAAGTTTCTGGCATATTTTTTTAACTTGGTTGATGTTTGATAACTCAAGTTTGTTTAAGGAGTAGAGCTCATTTGGTTTGGTTTCTGGTAGTGGTCTTATTTTAATTTATGAATTGAAATGACCTTAATGTCTGGATAACATTCCTAAAGTGCAGATGTATCACATGACTTTTGGCAGAAACTTGCTGCATAGTGTGGAATTGTTTCGTATATGAGGAGATGCTGTTTTATATGTGAGAACACGTCATTTTATACTAGATGAGAGTTTATAAAATTTATTTATTTTTGCAAATTTTGGAAGAAATTTAATTATTAAGTGTGAAGTAAATGTAAACTTGCTCTCTCATTAACAAAGTTTGTTTGAGCTGTTTGTTGCATGGTCGTCACATTCTGAAAAGGAGAACATTTCAGTTACATATTTAAATGTACAAACTTTATATAGCAACAGTGTTCATGCTAACTGTCAGTAAACGTCTGATGGGAATTGTTTTAGCAATTTTTTTTTTAATTACAAACTAGTGCATGATAGCAGTAATTACAAGGACATCACTTGGTAAATAGTGTGACCTGTATTACCTGTTTGATCACACCTGTACGTCTCAGTTGTTCAATGTTCTTGGGTTTTACTTTATTACTTTTTTTATTTGCTTTGCTTAAATGTCACAGCCCTATTACATTCTCTTCTGGGAACAGAGACTATATGTTGGACTGTTGTGTTCCACCCTATTGCTGACATTTCTTTTCAGCTGGATATTACTGCCGTATTCTCCGAACATTTTCCCCTGGTTCACCACTCCTGTCAGTCTGCGCCAGATGCAACATGGGGCGTGAGAAATCAATTTTTTAGAAGTCTTATGGATAACACTGGTAAAGAGCGGCCAATAAAAAACATCACTACATATATTGCATGTTGCTAAATTAAAAAGAATGAGAGCAAGAGAGAAATTTCACGTTGTGACTAATTACAGATTTCTAAATAGAATGCACAGCAGTTATGAAAGTCCAGCTGATGAAATATCTTCAGTTTCTGTTAATGCTGTTATGTGCTCTGAATTTCCTAGCTCTCTAACACATATAAGCATAAATTTGCATCTAAAGTTTTTGAAGCACAAGATGCTGATGCCTTTTGACTCTGAGAAAAGTTGTAAATATCATGTATTATTAAACATGACTAAAGAGAATGAAGAGTACTTAACTGAAATAGACTAAATTCATTCCAGGAATATAAGACTGAATATATCCAACAATGCCCATGAACTAATTTAAATATTTATGAGCCTATATAATTTAATGAGACATGCAAGACAAACTAAGCACAAAAGTAAATAAATTGTTTTACGTAGTATAAAATACACAGGTGTTCAGGCAGATGAAGAAACCATAAGAATGCCTTTAATCTGTGTCTGTTGTGGGAAACATTAATTTTGTTTACCTAATTATCAATGATCAATTATTTATTTCCTGTTGCCAACTGCTTATATAAAGAAGGTCAAACAAAGAAAGCCAGTCCTGTTTGTCCTCCTGATAGAAGATAGGAAACCCAGTCAGCAAAATTGTGATGCAGTTTAATTAGGTCAGCAGCTGCCTAACCGTATTTGACAATTAAACATTTATATGAACTTCAACGTTAAACATTGTTTTACAAACATGTCACCCAAGTATCTCATTATTTTACTGTTTGCTTTGCCTTCACTTAACATAGTCCTGAAAATCTGTTATTCACAATGCAGATATGTTTTTGGTGAGGGAATAAAATCATAGCACAAAATACAGCTCAATAAAGTTGATTTTACAAAATAACCCCATAATACGTTAAAAAAATGGTGCCGAGATTGCAAATAGTGATTTTTATTTTTTTTTTTTGAGGATTTGGTACACCTCTCTGAATACAGCAAATAGGGAAATATTGTTTTTAGAAGAAAAAAAATTATGTAAAAACGAGAGACGTGGATGTCAGTGGGCCAGTTAAATTGATTTTGCCTTGAAAAGACCTGTAGTCATTTAATTCAATAGTCAACTTGAGGGGCAATAATGGGGGATTCTAATGAAGCTACGACAATAATAAAAAGGTTCTTATGAATCACTAATAGCCAATGGTGTGTGAAAATCTCTGTTTAAAAACTCACAAATTCTTTCAGATGAAAATATATGTACCTCTGTCAGAGCTGCAGTTGTGGCTTAATTACGCTTAATTACTGTAAATACTTCCTTGATGGTGGCATTAAAAACACATGAGTTTAGAAGTTGCCTTTGCTTCTTTTTATGCACACATGTATTATTGAGAAACATTACAGAAAGCCCTTACACGGTGTGCTTGATGTATATCAGAAATTCAACCCTTCTGTGCGTTGGGGATGACAAGAGCTGAGGTCTTTTAAATGTTTCTTTTCTGCAACTAATTATCTGAACAAATGGCTGAAAGAAAAGCGTGATGTCGTGTTTCTCAAGCTGAATTTCAACTAAAATTGTTACAACTAGTTAAGATAAATTGCAGTCTTATTGTTTGCATGCAAAACATACTGCCAGTACAGACTTTTGTCATAATCTTCCACAGATTTGCAGTTTAAACTGTTGTTTTAGAAAAGGGACAGGCTTAATGAGCAGACATTTAAACTTGCCGAAGATAAATACAAAATGCATGGCATCACTTTGTTTTCATTCAGAATTTAGTATGAACTGTAGCATATGTGTTTAAAGTGATCTGGGTGTTTTCAAACAGTGAAGTCTATTGTACACAAATGACGACCTACATAATGAAATGTGCAGTACACACAGAAAGCAACTTGCATGCTGACTGATTCATTGCTGCAGTGTCATATATATGAAGTTTTTTCCTGAATAGTTAAGATTTTCATTAGTCAATAGATGAATGGAAGTCAGAACAGCAACATATTTTATGCTTTCCCACTGTAGGTTTTTCAGTGCGAAAATTGTAAACATACTTCAGACACTACTTTTCTGCAAATTCCTTCAAGTAATGGAGTTGTTAATCAGTCAGACATATTTTATGCATCAATAATTCACCAATACCAGGAAAAAATAGCAGTGTAACTGAGAGTGATTCTCTATAAACCGCCATCATTCCTTGTTACTAATGAAATATAGAGGCCAGTGAGAGAAAGAGACTGCATTAAAATGTGATAACTGTATGTAACGAGCTGCGGCAACACCAGGAACAAGTTGCCAGAACACAAAGTGCTCTACAGAGTGCAAAAACAATAACAGGTGCATCTAAGTAAAAGCTTGTCTATATAAAAGTGTTCTGAATCCCTGTTTTTTAAAGGATTCAACAGAGTCGGTCACACGGAGAGACGGGGGCAAGGCATTCCACGGCCCAGAGGCTGCTGCTTGAAAGGACTGGTCCCCAGGGGAACCTGTCGGTTTGCTGTATGACTCCCTAAAAGACCACCTGCTGTTTTACTTTATTTCGTACTTAAATTCTAATTGTTGTCTTGAGGCAAAGGCGGCAAAATGGAATTTTGTGGCTTCCATGAAAAAACAGGCAGTGCAAAACTTTACGTCATAGAGTACCACTAAAGGTAAAAGGAATTGATTTTGTATCATAGATATTGAGTGAGTGTGGCAGCCAAAGTTTAAGTAACCTTTCATCACATTGCCTTGAGGTCTTTTACACTGGTAGCAGCATGTACAGCTGGATGTCAAGACCACTCTTAAGTTGTCTGGCTTAAAAAAAGACAACCAGCAGTCAGCAATCTCTATAATGTCTGAGTTGATTTACTCTTAGGTTCTCCAAATGTCAAGGAGGAGTTCAATCAGGATTTAGAAGCACAAACAATTTGGGAAATGCTAACGAAAGGAAATTAGGAATTACTCTTCTTAGGCAGATTCTTGGACTCACAGCAAGACGGCTGTTGTTACTACATTGAAATACTTGCCAATACATATATTCAACCTTTATTTTTATTACTTATATATTTTCTGCTACATTTATGCTTTCTGTAAATGTGACATGGACTTAGAAAATTCAGATTTATTTAGTTCAAGAAAGTGTTCAAATAGTTTTCTTTATGAATATAATCCAAGCAAAGATGTACATCACCCTGTTTTATTTGATTCACATAATACAGGATTCTGTACCATTTGATATAATCGTTTACACTAGTTTAATTTGACTTTCTTACACTTTTTGGAATAAAACAGCAAAGGAAAGTCATTTTAATTATCTTAAAAATAAAGCTGCCCATACATTTATTAAAGGATTATAACCAAAATGCATGGTGTTATACAAAATAAGATAACTTATTCATAAATATTGTTAATAATTATACAGTTGCAACTAAAAACAGCTGCAAAGAATGTCATTTTGGCTCCTTTTTCATTAGCTAAAAATTAGAGTACATGTAAACAATATGCATTCCGTCATAATGACATAACAATCCCTCCTCCCCACACACTGTCACAACTTGAGTTTTCCAAGGGATTTTGTGTAAAATCATTCACTGCTCCTATGGAGACAGAAAATACTCAGTGGAACACTTTGCAATTTGCCATGTATTTACCTTCTCCCACACAGACACTGGTGATATTTAGCTTCCCCTTCTTTGCTATACTTTTGCAAACTGTTGTATTTGACAGGGGAGCTTGAAGACAAGGCAGAAGCCATTTTTTAAATCTCAATGTTACTCCCACTGCCTGCCAGCAGCTCATTTATTGTACATGGCAACATTCAAGGTGCACATACACAAATATAAATATAGCGTCATGCACTGAGAATAAAATACAAAACAGGATGAAGGGCATCCTACTAGCTCATGTCCATAAATGTAGGCTTATCTGCAGTCCAGATCTTTTCTTTTCTTTTCTTTTACTGCAATGTTATCAGAGACATCATCATAAATTTTGTCCCACTAAACAACAAAGATCACCTCCCCATCATAATGTCTCTGTGAATATTAAAACCCTTTAACAAAAGCTGAGAATCAAATGTTATGATTCTGACATCAGCCCTCACAGACTACTGCAAATCTTTGTTTTTTTTAATGTTTTACATATTAAAATGAAGTTTTGTATGTGTACTTATATGTGTGCCCCATCACAGTGGGATGAAAAATACAGTTGTTTCAGAATCAAGAAAGAGAAGAAAAAAGAACATCAAAAGTCAAGCTTCAAAGTCTTGGAAGGCTAGCGTCGATGTATAATACAACAGATGAACAGAAGCTTGCATTAAGTAATGTTTAGGTACTCTCTTAGGTGCTAGAAATTTGGTTTGAATTTATGTTCCTGTTTAGATCATTTCTTATTCATTTGCTTTTCCGTGGCTTTTAGTTTATTCATTGTGTTAGTTAATTTATTGTTATAGTTTGTGTTTTGGACTTGTTTTCTTAGATTAGTGTTATATACCATTCATAGTTTCAGAGTTTTTTCCCTCAAGTTCTTTCTGCTTTGTTTCTCTGTCACCTTTCTCTCAGGCTGCAGCTTTCCTCCCTTCTCAGCTGTTCCTTGTCCACTGAATGTTCTCTGCGCTTTCACTCAGATTCTTTTCATTCTCATCTGATTAGCTACTTTGGTTTTCTTGTCACTTCCACCTCTCCCTCAGTATTTACGTTTCGTCCATCCCTGTCAGGCTCTTTCTGTGATGTTCCTCTTTTTCCTGCCTTTCAGTTACCTTGAGATTTTTTGTCTTCTATAATTTCATTTAATAAATCATGATTATCCTGAGTTTATGACTGCAGTTTGGTCCTGTCTTAAAACTCTGATACATAACAGGTACCTTCTTAAATATTTCATAGTTCAATTATTTTTAAAATGTCATTACATTGCTGTTGTAAAGCAAACATATTTCACATTTCTCTCCAATTTCCATATTGACTGATTTGACATTGACTTCTGAAGAGGTGTACTATACCTTTTTAAGAACGTCAAGCGGATTGATGCTTAACAAAACATACTGGTTCTGTTTCTACAGTCTTATTAAATAAGCTTAAAATTAACTGGACAGTCTGGAAAACTCAACTTAAAACTAAACAAACACTGGTGGCTCCAAGAAAAATTGTAAAGTTATGAGAAATGTCACTTTTGTTCAACTCCAAGTATTATTTCTATTTTTTATTTTCTTATTTTGACATTATCTGGAAATGCCCTTAAAAACTACCTATGTCTTTGTGTTCTTTCTGGTCTTATTTTCAGTACAATTTTCATAATTTGTTTACATCAGAAAATGTATGTTTTTCACTGATATTTTGCCAATATGGTTATTGAAATAGAGCATAACTTGTTGCTTTTATGAATTTATATAACAATTTAGAGTCATGGGTATGTCGCTTTTGAACACTATGTGGTATGTGCTGCACTGGGTTGATTTTTATTGCATTTTTATTTAAGCCTTATGAATATTTAACAAATATATTATTGTTTGTGGAACAATATATTTAATTTTCCCTTAATTCACATTTGAAATTACAGTTTTGTTTATACCTGCAGTAAAATATAAAAGCTTATCAAAGTCTTGCATCTCCATATGAAAGAGTTTAACCTGGAAAACACAGCCAGCAAAACTCATCTGAACAACATCAATGAAGGTGACCCCTGAACAGCAGGGCAGACAGAGCACTGGCAACGCTTCAAACACAATTTAAAAAAAAAAAAAAAAGTCTGATGATTCTACTTCATCCTCATTGTGTCTTCTGTCAAAAAGTCATCAGGAAAACCTTTTTGGATAATGCTGCAATTAGCAATGAATTTTGCATTTAATTTGACCTAAAATGGGGTTCTGTCAGAGGAATGGCAATATGAGCAATCGGATTAGTAGAGGCCACCAAAGAAAAAAGGAAAAAAAACACTTTGGCCATGATTTGAATTGCTTATGAGAAAGACCTTTATTGGCCTTTGGACTAAAAGCTACTGTTCAACTTCATAACTCAACACATTTTTAGCTATTTTAATAGCACTTTAACACACCAGTATTAATGGGAGATTATTAGGCTTCATCACATTTTATAAGCCACCTATCCAACTACGCCTGTGTCAGAGTAATATCTTACAGTTTACTGTTAATGACTGTTTTGTAATTGATAATGTTGGCAATTACATGAATACCTTCTCTGTTCTATTCATTATCCACAACAACAACCCTCTAATAGCTCATTCACTGAATGTATGGGGGGAGTGTGGTGCCGCACTCTATTCCTCTCTCCGTCACTATTTATAGCCCAAACAATTAAGCTGAGAAGACCTTCATTAGCCTGCTGCTATTCAGCAGGACCCCGAGTCGCCTTGCCAGCCAGCTAGACAGGTGTTCCTTAATAATCACAGCTGAATTGCCAGCAACACTGGTTTGCGATTTCCCCCCCATATGTTTCAAGTTGTTAGCGGTCCTCTACTGAGAAATGAATTACTTTCTAGCCTCATTACAATATCTTACAGTATTTACATGTGGATGTTGGCCTGCTGGCTGACCCTTATGCAAGTGACATTCTGCTTCAGTACTAAAAACAGACATTAAAACAGGTATTACAATGTTTAAAATTTTAATATTTACCTGCCTGAGCAATCCTCTCACACAAATATTGTTTGCTCCAATTGCTTGTTTGCTCTGAAAATAACATGGAGTATTTCCACATGGATGTCAGGATTTATTTTGGTCGGCAGTGTCTTATGTTTTTCACAACTGAAAAACATATTCTGTATTAGATAAATTAATTACAACTAACATATCCTGCCATTTTTTAACATTGCTGTTTCGGGAGCTGGCTACAGTCCTTCACAGCATGTGCCAAAAGCCAGAAGATGACAGGCTGCCAGAGGTTTTAGAAATACTGCAATGGCATGACACCACTTCATCCAATTTGGCTAGGGTTCATATGTTATCTCATCAAGCAGTGCCAGCATACAGTCTCTGTTTCTTGTATATTGAGATGATGATTTTGACTTGGTCTAAATCTAATATGACGCTCTGAACAAAAAATGTCACACAGGAAAGCAGTGCATTTGAGGTGTTGGCTTAAAATACATTTGCCTCCAAAAAGCACACATCTTGAACTAACCTATTAGAAACTTAAAATTAGGAATGTGTTTTTGGCACCAAAGGTTATGTTTTTTTTTTTTATTTAGTTGCTAATTTGATTAATTTGATGGAAAAAAAAATATCAAAAAATATAATTCTCATTTGTCAGACATTTAGTAAATATAAGTTATTTTCACTATTTTTACAGAACTTCACAGAAAACCATTATTTAGATTTTTCTGGTGAGAGAGTGAGATAAAAAATGTAATGGGTATTTTAGTCCAGTATGTATAAATGCCCAGTTTCAATTATATAACAAAATTTAATTTACTAAATTCCTCTTCACATTTGAAGTGTCCTGTAACTTTTCTGTACCAATAGCTACATCATATGTAAAATAGACATGTTTAGGTATTCTTGTCAGTATTTTAGACAAGTTACCCTTTTACAGCAGGCCAGTTTCAAAGCACAGCCAAATAGTATCACCATAGCCAAAGAGTTACACACTGCCTTGCTTTGGTTGCCTTGTTACCTTCTATATAATGTACTTTGTATTTTGTCCATTATGAAACTGTCAGCTGTTTTAAGGAGGGTGGGAAGACGCAATGTCTTTGGACATCAGGAAATCCAGTCCAAACTTCATATGCTGCTAATATATTCCTCCCACTAACAATGTATTCAACTGGCTTCATTCTGTTGTCAAGATTGAGCCTGTCTGTGCCAGAACTGTACTTAACTCTTGTTGCTAAAATTAGATGACTGAATACACTTGTCATATTTTCGACAAACATTCTTAGAACTGTCCAATATGCCATAAACATATTATTTATGTGAGTGAGCGCTGCACCGGTATATGACGGAAAACATTCCCTAAATTCAAATGAAATAATAGAGAAGAAATTTTTCCTAATACAAATCAAAAATCATAAAAATAATTATAGTTCAATATGTCAGAGGTATGTTTTTCATGTGTGGACGACAGAGATGTGATGGGGGTGACCCGCTAGCTTGTTAATTCTCGAAACCTGAAAATTTAATACAGTTTTTAAAAACTCATTCTGCAGGGTGGGCCATAAGTTTCCGTACATAGGAGAATGTAAAATGTATATTTCTTAAATATTTCAGATATCCAAGATGCGTTTGACAAAAGAGCAAAGAATTTAAATTATACTGATGTCTGGATCAGGAAGCAGTCGTATGGTTGCACAAAACTTTAACACAGAACATGGAACGAGCATCACACATGACACCCTGTAGTATAAGTCTGCCCCTTCTTTCTAAAAGTGAAATCACATGATGCCATATCGGTCAGATGTGTGAAACTGCAGATATTTGTGAAAATTGCCATAAATTGGTAATGTGACCAAAAAAATTTAATGTTTGTAAATAAAAATCTTAATACTGACATGAACAACTACAATTCAGTAATAATGCTGAATATTGGTCAGGGGTGTTATTAAGTTTCAAGGTGGATTAATTCAGGTTGCTAATGCAGATAGCATTACAGGCCACCTCTGAAAGCGGTCCAGAACAAACCAGCCAAAGAGAATCATAAAGATTTTCAGGGTAAATCTTAGCACCAGGAATGAATAAGGCTGAGAAGTCTGAGCCAAGGAAAATATGTATTTTGTAGGTGCATTTCTCTAACTACTCAGTAAACATGGCATATTGTTTTCCAAAGAAAAAAATGGCATTCACATATACATTTGAACCGTACAAGAGTTTATTTCAACCGAACCGAGACCTAGACCCGTCTGTCTTTTAGACAGACGGGAATTTGCTTTTTTGGTCCACATCAGGGTTTGATTGTGCCTTCACATCTCCCAAAACTATCCAGACTTTCTTGGCAAATAAACTAGAGTTTGAATAAAATGGCCTTAGCAGTATTGGTGTGACTAGATATATTTGGTAATAATAATAAGAAAAATAGAAGAGGAAAGAGTTTCAACACAAATTATGTAGATGTGTTTTTCATTAAAGCATGAACATTATGGATTTTTTAGTTTGCAGAATTTATCATTTCTTCTGAATTATTTTTAACTTTACACTTTTCCATTAGCTACAGCTTCCAAACTTTGCATTGGTTTTTTTGTCTTTTATCCATAATAAGTCATGTCTAGTCCTATTATAGACTGATGTTACTATTCAGCCGGCAACTATTTACCTGACATTTTGCACTTGTTTAAATGAAGCTGTTGGCCCAGTCTCACTGTAATTATGATGAAATACTAATTAGGAAGGCCTGACCTATGCAGACATGCCCACGCTCTCAAATGTCTACTCCAGATGGCAGCAGGTACAAAAGATGCTTGTGAAAGAGACCTTTGTGCATTAGGACAGAAAGGACCTGTCCTACTGGAACATTAGGATTCAAAACGTACCTCAGTCACTGAAGATTTTAAATTAGCAATCTGGACAGTGTTCAAAAAGGTTTTGTCAACTGACAGACAAAAAAGATAAAATGTGCATCATTGCGTATCCAATTGTACATTCATGTTTATATTGAACAGATAGACATTCATGGAAATCTGGATCATTTAGAGTAAAGTTTCTGACGTACAATAAAGATTGACTGTGTTTAAGACTAATGGAATATCCCGCTTTATTATTGTAAAGAGACACCTGATTACATGAAATTAGGTTTTTATATAGTTCCATAAATGTCTGTCTGGTTTACATTTGTGTGGCACACTGTGCCCATCTGGAACTTAAAGTGTTTTTCCAATAACAAACCCTGAAATAAATGCTGTCCTCAAAGAGAAGAAAAGCTCTTTTCTTTGACAGAAGAAATGTTCAGATCAGGAAACAAGGAAGATGAACATTCTAACCTTTGCGCCATATGATGCCCCAATTTTCACATTCATAAATGTTAATTTTAGGACGTTTTGATTTATTTAATTATAACACTTTTGGCTTTAACCTACTGTTTGTGTTACATTTAGATTTTAACTCCAAATACCATGGCCAAGCATTCCTCTAGTACTTGAGCAGTATCCTCATTTTATTTACGGCTATTCACCTCCAGCTACAAATTACAGGTGCTGTGCTGAAAACGCCCCAGTAGTAACTTCAGTCGAGAGCAAATAATGAAACAGTGCAGCAACTGATGTTTACTAATGTTTCATGACATATTAGAACCTTGTAATTACACTTTCAACTAACAACAGAAACAAAACATGTCACTGTCAAAAACTACAAAAATTTTAGTGCCGTTAGAGCAGAGGACACAGAGATGAGAGAGTTCTGTGAAAGTAGGTTGGAGAGTAAACCAAGCTGCAGATAGGCTGTACCTCCGGCTTGAAGAGTGTTCCTTAGATTGACAGAGGGTACCATTTCTTACCAAAGTGATAGAGCCCGACCTAGAGCAAAGGAACAGATTGAACCAGCATATTTTCCTCCCTCTGCCTCTAGCACTTTGAGCATTTTATGCTTGGCTTTGCTGGAGCAACTTGATGAACTCAAAGTCAGAAGTTGTGTCAGTGGCCAAATCATCTTTGTGTTTGGGACCAGTGGCCTATTTTGGAAAAAAATAAAAAAATAGAAATATTCTTGATCAAAATGTGATGGTTGTAGGGCCCAGTTCTAAAGCATTTGCGATTGTAGTTTTTCCATGTTAAAACAAAAGAAATTTAGATCTAGAAATGACAATGTCCATGTTTCCTTTGAACAAAACACTATATATATGGATTTACATGTAGCAAAACTAAATTCTCAGTAATTAGATCATCTACACTTGTACTGAATGTTAAAATTATGAGTTAAAGGGAATCTTTTCTGACCCATTGTGTTAAATGGCCCTCCTCACAAAGTGCTTATCTGAATGGCTTGCAGCAAATTCTAACAAAAGCACTGCAGAGAAAAAGCTTTCCCCATTGTTTATGTAGTACATTTCAGCCACTCGGTAGAAAAGAAGAAACACTAACTGGGTATGATTAACTAACCATTAGACACAAACTAACTACAGTTTTTGCCACCTAATGTGTTTTATGAAAGGTGGGATGTTGAGGTGGCTTTAAGTCAGCCTACCTGAATGTTGTTACAGCCCGTCTCTATTCTTTTATGATCAAAGTTTATCCTGTTTGCTTCTTCCACAAGGATAATTCACTATGTGACACATCTCAAACAATCTCAGACTGGTTTATTGAACAGCAAGTTCATGATAGTCCAGAACTGATGACAGTTACTAGATGTTGACCCAAAAGAAAATATTTGGGATGTAATGGAACGGAAGAGTCGCATAAAAGATATGAATTGCTAGTATGTCAATGGGACAAAAATCTATGCGAAATGTTTCTAACACCATGTCGGATCTACACTATATTATATTATTTGGGCAGTTCTTAGTGACAAGATTTTGCTTGCAAGGTGTACCCAATGAAGAGGTGATTATATGTTTAAGTTCAGAACAAAAAATAAAAAAAGCTTAAGAAAATGTAGGTCAAGTATGTGTTTTTAGGTATCATTGTTAAAAGGTGTACACATGAGTAGTTTCAAGTAACAGCCAGCTGCAGATCCTTCCAATGGGCTTTCAGTATGCTTTTGCTTTTCTTGTTTTTTTTTCTATTGTAATCCTTCATCAATAATATATGCCACATATGCTTGCTACTGTGTCTAATGTTTGTGGTGTGGGATTTATGCTGGATTAAGCTTCAAAAGAATGGCTGGCAATCTATTGTTTGTTACTGGCATGCTACATTCCCAATAGGGGGCCTCGTTTGCAGCAGTTTCTGTTTCTAAGAAAGTATTTCCAACATTATATAATTTCATTTCATTTCGACATTGTGTGAAATCTATGCTTTTGGAGGGGTATTGACTTCAAACATTATGTGTATTTTTTCCCTTATGGCTCTACTCTGCCACAAAAATGACAATAATGAGTTATTTAGTCAAAGCAGACATCCTGTTTGACTAAGGGATTCGTGATACATAATTTCTTAAACAATTGCAAATGAATAAATTACATTCTTTGTTGAATAATTTTGTCTTGATGAACAATCTTTGTAAAATCAAATGAAGCCTATTTTTCCTAATTTTGATGATGTATATAATTTCATTATGCTTGGCTAAATACTTTTTGTCATTTCTCAATCAGCACCAATTATAAGCACTTCATCACCACCTCCCTTCTGTGAATCATTGGTGCCATAAAAGGCTAAGGATAGTGGTTCATCAAAATATGCCCTCTCTTTCATGGGTACAACAACAATTGTCCAGCATTTCAAGGGTTCTGAATGCATATACACAGACAATGACCCAATCTAAATGTGCATAAAATACTTCCTCTTATCTTCACATGCCTGTGGATAACATAGGAGTACAACTGAGGAAAATAAAAAAACGTCGATTATCAGTGCTACACTGCCGTCAGACACAGGCCAACAGTGTTTGGTGTACAAAAAATGGATAGTTTTAACAAAACTGTGGTTCAAAAACTGTGAACCAATTTGTTGGCTGAGAAAAGGGATAAGAAGAATGCTGCTAATTTTTCGAAGACTGCCATTTTGAACTACATAACAAGGTGCCTTTGACATTTGCTCCAAAAATAATGCCTAAACTTTTGCTGCACAGTGTGACAATGACAAATACATATTTCTCTCTTGTATATGACCTTTTGTTTGATCAGACTTCTCTAAACCCCTTTCACATGATGTATCTAATAATGTTACCTATTCTGTTGTCTGTAGCTAAATTGAATTACCCAGCATGCACTTCTTCTTAAAACTGATTATTCCTTTTGTGTAATCTGAAATACTGCATAATCTGATGACAATTCTTGACAGTGAAATGAAAATTGCTGAAATTGCTGTTGCAACTGGGGAGTTTACGGCTGGATTTCGTGATTAACTATTTTTATGTACTGGGGCTCTATGTGCTATTTTTAAAAACTATAGAGGTGGTTTTAGTTGTTCAGATATTGCTAGGCTAGACCTTGCCTATGTTATAATAATTTATAAAATGCAAGGATTATATGGATAAAGAGAGATCATTGATTCTAATCCAACTATCAATTGTTCAGTAATCCCAATTTAATTATTATCTTCCAGTCACTCTTTGTAGCCTTAACATTAAATACCACTTTAGCAAACAACCAAACCTCGTACGCTACATCAAACCCATAACCAAACTCTTTTGTATCAGGACAATCCAGTCCCGGATATGACCATTTGACCCAAGGCTGGTTTAGCAAAATCACCAAAATGTGTTGTTTTGCCCAGCAGGTTTGGGAGTTTCTATTAATAACATTTTACTCTACATTCTTGTTCATGCTTAGAAAGGAAAAACACTCAACAGTATTTCAGTTAACTTAATAAATACATAAAATATTTTGACTGGAAAAAAACAAAATAAAATTGTATTCTTGTTTTTCTCTGGTCTATGTTCTGTGACCTGTAAAGTCTGCTTCTGCAATGAAGCTCCAATACTGTACGCAGTAATAGTTTTAAAATTGCATCTCCAAAACAAATTTTGCAAACATGCATGCAGCATGAGATGCAGTCCAACAGTAGTTTACAATACTAAAAAAGTTAGAAAAAGAAAGGTTCAAAAATATCCTTGCACCAGTCATAGATGTTTTGTTTATAAAAAAAAGTAGTATCAGCGCTTTTTTTATGATTAAAAAGTTTTGAAGATATTACCTAAATTGAATGTGCATGAGAAAAACAAAATCATCATTCTCTTAGTATAAACATCTGAAACTGATTTTACTCACCAGTGAATTTTGAATCACAGTTCAGAGCAACCTCTTTGTGTCCTGTCTTTCTTGCTCCCAAACTTAATATAATGGGGATAGGGAATGAGGGATTATGAGATAAAAATAAGGCAGCAGGCCTATTTGAAAAGGAACTTTTAAATAGTAACTCCATGGACATGTATCCAATAGATTGGGTGTAGAGCTGTGAGGACCATAAGATGTTCCTGAAAAGTATCAAGGAGATTCATTTAATGCGCTGAAGGCTTTCTGAGTCCACTGCTGGTACTAATGCTTGACCTGTGCAGAGATAGGCACCAATTGTCATTCAGGCCATGCTCTCCGCTCGCATGAATATTCCTTCAAATTAAGCCAGAGGAAATCGTTTCAGTATCTGAAGGAAAAAAGGAAACTGAAGGGTACAAGGCAAAGCTGGAAAAACCAAGATAGTATTCCAGAAATTATATTGGTGGTGGCATTGGAGAGGTGTGTTGCTTCCAATTTTTATCCCCTGATCCTCTTTTTGGCGTCCAACTTGTCTCCAGCAGTGTTGGGGGGCAGAGAGTGATAGAGCAGTGTTGAGTGCTGCTGCTGCTGCTGCGTTCTTTCTCCTACCAGCAGTCTCTGCTCAAATAAATGCCTGGTCTGTCACAGTTCTCTGCTGCAATGCATTAGATTCATCCTTCCCCTCATGCACTCCCTCTCTCGTGCTTGCCTCCTCCCTTCTTGCTCACTCTTATTTGTTCACTTGAGCTCAATCACACGTGAGAAGACACCGAGGAAGAATAAAATACAAATAAGCTTTCTTAACACACTAGTTGTTCTTGGATTTAATGTATTTTGATAAGTCAGAATGAAGGAAAAACTGGTTTGAGTTTATGTGATTTATGAGTCACTCCCTGTCTTGACTGGGAGAGAAGACTAAGTCACTGCGCACTGGTATGAGTGTACACCTTTTCTTGTGGGAAACAAATCAATTTAAATAACTACCAGTAGTTTAAACATTAACAACCAAAAGAAAAATAAATAATTGATGAATTGATATATTTTTTTAAATTCCAGGTAATAATGATCATATTTACCAAGACACTTGCAAAAAAAGGTTTGAAAATCATCCTTATTTTATTTTTTGCTGGTTCGCTAAAAATTCTTCCCAAGTGCAAAGTATCAGGATGCACTTGAGAGCACTCCAGTAATGAAATTAGCCTGAGTTAATTTACCATAATATTAATTTTCATTAGTTGCAACTGTGCAAACCCTACTGCAATATGTAAAACACTATTTCGTGGAAGTGGTCATTAGTGAGATATGTCATCACACCTCGTTTGAAAACCCAGAATAGTAAATGTGGCTTTATTTATTTTTTTACATTACTTGCTACATTGCATTATATTTATTGAAGTATTAAATTGTTATAATACAGTTTTATTATATTTTTAATGTTGTTAATCTAGTATTTTGAACGCTTATGAGCAGGGGTGCAGCCAGGAATTATGGGCCCCACTATTTGAGAAGTAAGCTAGTCTATGTATGAGTTGCACCGTGTTAGAAATGATTATGCAAGTGATATTTTCTCAGATTTTCCTAAATGGTCAATACAAATGATTGTCAGTATAATTTTCAAGTCATGAACTATAAAAGTATAAATCAAATTTTACTGAAAAAACCTCCCAATGAGAACAGTATTTTTTTTTCAAAAATAAAAACCTCAAAATGCACTGTTCCAAATTATTATGCACAGCAGATTTTCAAAACATTTTTATGGATTATAAAGAACTGCAAATGGTCATTCTTCAAATGTGCAGCATTAAGTGGTCACATTTACTAAAATCAAAATCTATTTCAAAAACATCTTAACCGACCGAGTTACATGTTATCATAGGACCCCTTTCTTTGATATCACCTGCACAATTCTTGCATCCATTGAACTTGTGAGTTTGTGGATAGTTTCTGCTTGAATTTCTTTGCAGAATATCAGAATACCTTCCCAGAGCTGCTGTTTTGATATGAACTGCATCCCACCCTGGACCATCCAGAGTTGCACAGCAGTCATCAGTGAACAAGTCTGTTTGAAAATTAATCTTCATGTATAGCTGGGCCCACTGCAACCGTTTCTGCTTGTGAGCACTGGTTAGTGGTGGCCGAATAGTAGGTTCATGCACCGCAAGCCTCTGGAGGATCCTCCACCTTGAGGCTCCAGGGGTACCAGCAGCTTCAAATAACTGTTTGCTGCTTTGTAAGGGCATTTTAGCAGCTGCTCTCTTAATCTGATGAATTTGTTTAACAGAAACCTTCCTCATTATGCCTTGATCTGCACAAGCCCATCTTTGTTCTGAATCAGCCACAAGTCTCTTCACAGTACAATGATAACGCTTCAGTTTTCGTTAAATATCTAATGTTTTCATACCTTGTCCACTGCACTACACCATCTAATGATTTTTGGCAGCAGAGCGATCCTTTCTCTTTCCCATATTGCTTGAAACCTGAGGCCTGCTTAATAATATGGAACATCCTTCTTAAGTAATTTCGTTTAATTGAGCTCACCTGACAGACTAATCAACCCAGGTCTCTGAAATTGATTATAGTAATTCAAAGAGCTCTCAGACACAATACCATCTATGAAATTAATAGCACAACAAAAAATGTAATCTTTATGACACTTGAATCCAATTTGCATAATAATTTGGAACACGGTGTAGTTCCGTGTTTGGCTGGCAAGCCTCGTTGCTAGTGATGTGGCTCGGCTCCAAAAAAGAGCCAGCTCTTTCGGTCCCCAAGCAGCTTAGTTTAGTATCACCTGCAGCCCCATATATTGGCATAACTTAGCAAGCAGTTCCTCTTATGAGAAGCCTTGCACTTGATTAATTTTATGTATTTGCTATGTTATGAAATCACACATTCTTACTTTTGCATAGTATTTTAATAAAAATGTTAATTAACAAAAATAAACAAAATACTGAAAGCAAATATACTGAACAAACCCATAATAATAGTAATACATTATTCTATAATATTTATAATCTTCAGGCAGATGCTGCTTGTTTTACATGTGTCCGTTATATTTATGGGTTTTTGCAACACACTCCTCTTCGCCACTGCTTATTAATTCTAACCCGACTATCATGTCGTTCCCCCTCTCTTTTGTCACATAATGGTATGGTCCCATATCCTCACACGTGATTGGCTGCAAGGCTACTAATCATGCTAATCCAACATGATTGAGAAGTGATGGAGGGGCGCTCAGGCCGTAGGAATGAACCAAATAGTGGAGAAGGAGGTAGAGCTAAGCAAAGTATCGTCGCTATTAAGTGTAGTCTTTTATATTCTTTGCTATGCAGCTTATGGAGCCCCGCAGGGGACACAGAGAATATTTTTTTTTCTTTTGTGTTACCAAAAGTATTGCATTATCTTGCAATACTTGTGCGTTCCCTTGCAATACTTTTACGTTGTAGAATATGATTTGGTGTGATGAAACCAAAGATGAGCCAAAGACAAGCTTAAGACAAAATGCCCAGAGTGAAACATGATTTTATGTGGGTGTATCTACCCTGAGATAGGAGTAGTTCTTTTTTTTTCCTTTCTTTTTGGTGGATGAACAGGTTATGGATATTTACAGTTTCAAACACCTGTAAGTTTTCAACCGAAACCTTTGGCTGCTTGCTGAAAAGAGAAATTTTGTTTTCTAGTATCACTGTAAATCCAAGCATATGTCCAAATGATCAAAAATAATGACTTCATAAAAGCAGAGATAATCTTTTTGAAAATCTAGAACTCAATCTGGAGGACTCACCTGCGGAAGACTCTGAGCAATTTTGAAATTTAGCAAACATTATACATTGTGTTTGTCAAACTACATGCCATAAATGAATTTAAAAAACTGATGTGCATTTTCATTCAATTTGTATGCCATTTGACTAGATTGTGTACTTCAATAGTTTTGCACTTGGCTACTGGCAAACTATAATATAGGGCACTTATAACAATTATTTTCTTCTTGGTACTCATAATCGTCAGATTTATGAAAGTCAAATTTAATAGCTGTTTTTGTCATGATTTTCCTACCACAGCTGTAGATTTCCACAGAGTAACCATTTCAGCTTCTTCTCTACTTAATGCTTTGCTTGCCTGGCCGATCAGGTTAGGTAGACATCAACCCGTATTTGGTTTGCGTTTGTGCCATTATTGTCTCTTTTCGGTTAGAATTTCCAAGTGTTTTGTAAGATAGCTAAATGTCTATATTGTGTTATAACCCAACATAGCTTTAAGCTTCTCCACAGCTTCTTCTTGATCTTTCCTGGTCTATAAAAGTGATTTCTAAAAGTTTCACCTGGTTTTATTTAGATGTGTTAAAGAAAAAGGAGGCAAACAATAAATGCAGGTAACACTTTTTGGATTTTCATTTGTGAAAATGAAATTGAAAATAACACTTCTCATTTTGCTACTTCACAGTTCTGCTCTATTTTGTGTTGGTCCATCAAACTTTGTAGCAAAGTGGTTTGACTTCACAGTTTGTATTCTGAGGTGCTAATAACCTTAATATTATTTGTTTTCCAGGTGGAAAAATACAATTCATTTACTTTTTTAAAATTTTATTTTTACTTTTTTCTTTACTTTTTTAAGAAGATATTCCTGGAAGTATTATTTTTTTTGTCAATATTTGTTTGATTTCAATATAATAGCAAAGTTTAAACACATTTTATCAGTCTCAGGCAATGTCATTGTGCTTCTGTAGAATTAGAGAGGTGGGGAATTATTCTACTTAGAATCTTTTGAGCCAGTTCTCTTTAATTGTTAAAAGCAGAACAAAACAGTATAACGTCACCATGCTAGGCTAACCAGTTTAAAAGTATTTTGTTTTACAGGTATGATTACCTCTATCAAGTCTACTTTCACTGATTGCTTTTTTTAATAAGCATAGTGATTCCTCCCTGTAGAATTTTGAAATTATTCTATTTTAAAATGTGTTTGTATCATAATAGTGTCTCATACCGTTTTCTTGCATCAGATAACATAACTACACAACATAATCTAATACTGGCCATTCTACCTGCAAGGATTTGTTTACCAAATTGAATCTGCAGTCTGGATCCCAAAACACTTGGGGCTTTCCAGTGTGTCAATCACCAGCAAAGGCTTTAGGACTGAGATGTTTTGTCCCACTCTGGAGTCCAAATACAAAAACACATTCAATGAGGTTAGATTATGTGTCCCAACATAAAATGTCTGACTGTCTATCACAATTAAACCAAATAGGCTTCATGAATTTGAGTAAACCCCCCCAGGCATATTATCAGTGTTTGCTTTGGAGCAGCATCTGGACACTCAAAAGCAACAGTTTTCTTTGGAGAACCAAACCAAATATAGGACACAAGTTAGTCATTCTCAGTAAACAGTCAGTACTCACAAAAAAAAAAAAGAAAATGGTAGACTGCTATAAATGTCATAGTTGCACATGACATTTAAGAGGTACATTATGATTGTGGCAAACGTCTCTAAATTGACTAAATCTTATGATTTAATTAATCATTGTTAAAACTCAAAAATGTAAACAATAACTAACTTTTGTTCATCTTAAGGATTTTGCTGGCAATATAAAGAGCATCTTTTGTAAGTTACAGAAAAATGTAATCTTTAGATGCAATAGTTCAAAGAATATGATTGATGCTTCCTTAACTGTTCGCTTATGACCATATATATATATCTAAAGTAAGTTCTGTTGCCTTAAAAATTATGTTCCAAAGAATAGAAAGTACGTTTTATGTCCTATTTCCAATTACCTTTACTAGGTAAAATGAAAATTTTCCAATTTGTGATGCTTCAGTACAATGAAAAAAAACAACTATTCAGATTTTACTTATATGTGACTTTATAATCAGTGGAAGGAGTCAAACCTTTAAGGGTCTACTCAGTTTTAACAAATATGTGGAAAAACATTTTTTTTTTCATGCTATAACTTTTTCTATACATAGTTTTCCATCTCACTTCTTTGCCCATGACTAAGCGATCACTTAAACATCCACCTGTGTTTTCCAGGATAAAAGCACCTTCCAACCTCAGCACAGGTGCAAGATTGTCAGAATTTTCATGCTTAAGAAGTTCAGCAAGTCAAGACAGGACTTTGGGAACATGATCCTATTTTTGCCATCATCGCTGGTCTTTGCTTGTGCCTTTCTGATTATAATTGAGAAGTCATGTTTTGAGTCTTGCCTTCTCTCTGCATGCTGCCTTTTTGCATCTGTCAAACAGTGGAGCCCGTGTAAACCAAACCTGGACTTTTTCTTTGACCCAGTTGCTATATGATGAGAGAAATTTCTCTCCATCCAGTGTTAACCACCTGAGTACAGTCACTCATCTGCAGAGTTCTTCTTGCTCTACAAGCTCCAGAGGATCATCTTGCTCACAGGTCTCACCTGAACATTTCCCTTTCTGTCTGGAAAGTTGGTCAGTCGTGACTGCATTGGTTACTTGCTCATCTCCCTCTGCTTCAGAACTGCGCAGAGTTTCTGTGATCCTGTATTATTGTCTTTTTGCATCTCTAGTTAAAAAAATATAATATGAAAATATTAATGCAAAAATTACAAGTCAAAATCATTTTACCTTTATTATAGCATGGAGCTTGACACCTTGTGTGCACATAGTAAAATGGCGCTTTCATTTGGGATTTGCCAAAGAGGCCTGTCTTTCAAATGGCATGTGATGATAACCTTGTCTTCTGCTTGGAGATTAACAACTAGGCAGGCTGCATGGCTCTGTATGCTCTTGAGCCTTGATCCAACTTGGAGAGGTTTGGAGGTCAGAATTTATCTAAACAGCAGATGGTTTGTTTGGTCTCAATGGGAGTGTTCTAAAAATTGAATGAAAACACAAATGAAAGTATACTTAGCTGTAATGGAAACTGGTTGTGGGAAAGTGGCTGAAATATTGAGTTCACGAAGTCCATATATTGACTAGAAAATTGAAGAAATGTTTCAGTCTAATCACTACAATACACAGGAACAAGAGAGTGTATCTGATCTCTAGTAAGCAGCAGCACCCCTAATTTGTGAACAAATGCCATAAACAGCCAGACAGTACACAGAATGCAGCCTACCTTGAAAGTGCACAGCTTCCAATATCAATTGACATTGAATGCAATTTGACCCTTCTGCTCAAACAACCCAGTAAATAAAAGTATTTTACACTTTCATAAAACTGATTACAAGTATAGCTTTGACTATCCAAATGAAAATGTTAGGCTGCACCTGTCACATTACAGTGTGGTGGCAGCTGTAAAGTAGTTGAACCATACTATTAGGTAGAAGTTAAAAGGTACAGCTTAGTAGTAAAATTATTTGCTCCTCTGAGCTGCATCTTTCCTATGTCTGAAGGTTATGCAATTAAAAGTGGAATAACTATGCATCAACAGATCACAGTATAGTTTAAGAATAATAAATGTGAGCAAGGCAAGGTTTAGATATATAAGACACTAATTATGCACTTGGTGTTATGGCTCCTGTGCCGAAGAGATAATACTAAATCAATATGCTATGATGAGGCTGATCAGGTTAACCATGTGATACATGACTAAGACTAAGACTTTCGCTGGCTGGTTATTCCTGGCCAAAAACCAGCTCAAAAGAGCATAATTGAATGCATTATTTAGTTCTTAACAGTAAGATCAAGCATAATTACAATATCTTATTTTTCAGACTAAAAACTGACCAAATGACAGCGTTGATTTGAGAGGGGAAAAAAAAAAAAGGCGGTGCTGAAGTAGAAGCTCTCTTTTACCGTAGCGCTTAAGCTAGATGTGTAGTCGACACATTGAACTGACCTGAGTGAAATTGCTGGATGGATGAATGAATGTTGCCTACTGAGGTGTGGAAGTCACATAACTTTACTGATGTATTAGGATAACAAATGGAGTCTGGGATATGACTGTGGAATGTTGATTGTTTATTGTATGATTTTTTTTCATTTTGAGAACTTTTAAAGAGGCAAGGATTTGGGGAAGAGAATGGCAGGTGTTTCCCATTTAAATTAAAAACAAATAAAAAATATCATACATAGGGCTGTTATAAAAGAATATTTTAGTATTCGAGTACTCTATAGAATATTTTTACGATTATCCAAGGAATGGGATCTCTCTCTCTCTCTGCGCCATTCCAGCCGTTCACTCCAAAACCATGATGA
This sequence comes from Girardinus metallicus, assembly GCA_903067095.1. Taxonomy (NCBI): domain Eukaryota; kingdom Metazoa; phylum Chordata; class Actinopteri; order Cyprinodontiformes; family Poeciliidae; genus Girardinus; species Girardinus metallicus. The sequence goes on from CAEGAE010050284.1 coordinate 105,557, forward strand.
CGCAATTCCGATGCCACAAAAGCTGTCGTAGTCCAACCATCCCACCGCAAAATTCAACAATTTGTCCCCCAAATTTATTTGTCCCCCAAATTCTGATAAAACACCACACAATGCAACACATGCTGCTAGCACTTCACAACAACTCATAGGCGGAAGTAAGAGCGCTGCCCACCACAAATGATCCATCCGGAACAGGGTGCGCTACATAATAAAACATAATTTAACGAAGCTTAGAGGCAGATAAATTTTCCAAGAGAAATTTTAATAATTGAGGTACTCAAATCATTCGAGGAACCGTTTCAGCCCTAATCATACAGATATTTTTGCTCTACAGCAGTGAGCACTTTGATGTGTGGAAATGTTGCACAAAGGCAACTGTTTCTTAAAGTTTTGAATAACTCTGTAGAAGCACTTTCTTTCAATAGTTTATCCTCTTTAACCATAATGAATCTAAAAAGATATTTACTTCAGCAGCTCTTTTTTTTTAAGGCATAATTCATAAGTCATCCTTAGGCAACATCTATGGTCTAACAAAGATTAAAGAAAAAATAGCGTAGACAAATGAGAAGGCCAAGGTTAAGGCCATTGGGCTAATTGCCTACAATTTTTTTGCTGATGACATTTCAAAGGACAAAAAATGAGAACATTGTAAAAGTTGTAGTTACTACCTTACGGGGTTGATGATCCTAACCTCAACCTGCAAAATGTCACTTTGTCTGAACCAAGAATCGAGCCTTTCAGACTCCAAATTACAGCACTTTTATGAAGCTTTACCTGTCTTGTAAAAATGTCCCTTTAGAGACACCAGCCTCCCTCAGCGAAACTAGCAAACTGCTCAGTTTCTGCCTAACAAATCTTACTGAAACCACTGATCGCAGTGGGATCTGGTGATAGGAGAACATGCAGCCCAACCAAGGAGGAAAGCGTCAGTGGCTATTGAAAAACCTATTGGGAGCTAAGAACAGATACTGCAGAGACAAAAAATAACAGGATTGCAAGACATCTCTGCACAGCAAACGTGAGAAGTACAAATGACTGGGGAAAGAGGGCTGGCAGCATGCAGATGTCATATTCCTCAAAAAAGAAGAAAAAGCTGCTTCTTCTACTTGATCGTTGTTGCTTCAAACATGCACCGAGATATTTTTTACAGAGAGCAGATAGAATAAAAATTCTGCATTGTAGGTGGTCAAGCCATGAAATTTTAATAAATCCAAAAAATATGTAATTAAAACACCCACCATAAAATAAGAATGTTTAGTTTTCCTCTCATCACTCAACTTTAAATCTCAAGAAGTAAGCAAGTGGCATCTGCAGACTGTTATCCCTCAAGTTACCTAAAGCTTACTTAATCAAAACAACCTCTAATCCTGGTGTAAGACGCAGAAGATCTGCAGAGCATTAAGGCACACCTGCAGTACATAAGCTGATTTCTAATGTATAATGCTGCCAGTGACAAGAGAAACACCTTCTGCAGAGACAGGGAAAACTGCATTAGCATAAGGACGCTTGGATGTTAACGTTGCCATATGTCTCTTTTCTTGAAATCTAAAGCAACATTCCCCTGAGGTTCCCACACACAACTAACAGCTTATGAAATGAGCATCATAAACATGTGATAACTTTTACAATTAAACCAGTCTCAAATGATGTATATTTGTTGGAAAGATGAGACCCAGGCTTGATTTAAACAAACTACAAAAACATTTAATTTGTAATGCCTGTGTCAGGCAAGTTATTTTTTTTTTTCTAACTTACTTTAATTTTGACAAGCACTGGATCATGTCCTAAATTGTCTATGCATTTTCTATGTGCTCTTAATCTTTTTCAGGGTCACAGCAGGCAGTTGCTTATCCCTGCAGTCATTGGGCAAGAGCTTCATTACTGGCATGATCCAGGGGTGCTTGTCTATTTATTCTGTGTGTTTCTCCTCCTGCTACTTCCTTCTCTTTCTGTGCTGCTGCCTCTTCCAAGGATATGGCTGTTCCAGAGGGTCAGTATGATCCCCTGGAGCTGGATGTCTCATCAGGAGTATAAGAGGACCAGTACCATTTTTTTTTTTAATAAACGTAGCAGTAAGCCAGCATTTCTAGTCTTTTGCCCAGATTTTTTTAATTTTATTTTCCCAGAACGCCTCTGAAGTGTGGATATTCCTTGCAGCTTCCACCAGAACATCTATCACTGTTCAGGTGACTTTTTGGTCCAAGCCTTGCTAACATCTCACATTTAAAGCTTATTGTTCACAGAAGCTCACTGCTGGTCTTCCATCACTGATCCACTTAACCCTGTATCTGTCTGCCATTGCTGTCAATTATCACCTGCAGAACTTTTTTTGGCTTCTGCATTTCTATTTGAGAAGTACTGTAGCCTTACATTCTGCTATTTATTGCATCTCACATTTTGTTGTGTTTCCTTCATGATTGCAACCTACCAGGAAGAAAGTAAGAAACAATCCATTAACATTTTACCAAAAACCCTCCTGAGCCATTCTAGCCTGTTTCTATCCTTTCGTCCAGTAGTACTTTCACTAAGTCTGACCTCCCACTAACATATTGATTCAAAAACCCTTTTTCCCCCATGGTTCTTCATTGTATTTGTACATTGGCTTCATAAAAGGAAAACCTCATATACAACAGGGCAAACAGGGGGGCAGCATGTCAATTATTGCAAGGTCAGAGATGGACATACGGGACCAGCAAAGGTGACTGAAGACAGCCATCTTAAAGGACAGTTAAGAGTGAATATATAATTTTTTTTTGCAGGAAGACAAAGTACTAAGAGAGCACCCATGTATGCAAAGCAAGAACAACCGACAGAGTTGCAATGCAGCTTAATATAAATCTCCCAAACATCATCAAAATCGTAGGTGGAGTCAACTAAAAATCTTAAGTTTTTTGCAGGGTCTGTAATTAAATACAATTCAATACCATTTTATTTGAAAACCATATAGATAAAATAAGCCACATTTTCATTTCAAAAACCCTCCTAAATTGTTTAATAGACACATGTTTTCAACAACAAAGATAATTACAGGTTTTTTTATTTGTTGTTTAAACATCAGATTTGTGCTAGGTGTTATTATAGCCATTCAGCTTTCAAGTTTTAAGGAATCCCTGATCATTCATGTAGGTTCTTTAACAAAAAACTTCTATAGAATCACAATTCTATAGACTGTGGACGCTAATATTAGCATTGGGGATGTCTGTGCTAGCTGCATCATGTTTGGCACAGACATGGTCAAGCTTTTGCTGTTTAAAAAATTTATTAATTAAAGTGCAAAGGTAGGCAGAATGATGGTAAGTAGAATTTTTTTGACCACTTAGAAAGATCTTAATGTATTCAGGACTGAGTCTGTGACCTGCATCAACTGTGTTTCATCTGTCTTTATTTACATTTCCATTAATGAGGCTTCTCCTCTCTGTAATGTAAATGTTAAGCATACATCGATGTAGCCTAGCAGACACCATAACCATGATATGGCAATATTTTACAATGCTTTATAGGATGAATTGCAATTCCTGATCTCTGCACTTCTATGAGAGGTATTCTAGTGTGACATACCTTTAACTGGATGAAAATGGCTTTGTAATTCACAAATCTAAATGTCAACTGCAACTTGCAGCAATATAGTGCAACCTGTTTCTACTTTCACAATATAACACTCACATTTTATCAAAATAATCACAAACAGCCCATCTGCCATTTTTGCAAAGACAAGATGCAAAGGCTAAAAAAACACCAGATGTTTGTTTAAATTGGGTATAAACTGACAGCTTCCTTTTATAATAGAGTCCATTGTGGGGAAAAAAAAAAAGGCACGGATCCTTCAAAGTAAAGGAAGGTGGTTCACCTTAAAAGGGTAGTCTGTCTCTTTTGAATATTGAACAAGCTCATGAAGAAAGAGAGAAAAAAAACTGACTTGAGGCACCATAGAAAGGCAGCCCATTCTATTCTAGCATTCCTCCCTGCAGCTCTACGCAGAGTCACACATAAGCATAGAAGAGAACTTTCATCTTCATGACACATGATGCTTCCAGCCTTTAACTCACTATGAAAAAAATCATTTAATACCATCACAAACTACTTATAGACCACTTCAGTAACAACAAACAGACCAAAAATTTTCACAGAAAATACAAAGAATTGAAAGGGAAAAAAAATAGTATTCCAAAAAATAAAAAAATCTGCCATAGTTTCACTCTGTTTTGAAGATCAGGGCATAAACGTGTGTTTATAAAAGAGATTTACAAACTGTGAGTGACAAAGCATGTCTAATGTGCATTGATAAATCATGTCAGTCTCACAGCAGCAACTTAAAAGCCTCTGTCATTTCAGAGTTTTAATCAGGTCTTTGGGATGAGTAAATGCCTCTGGTCAGTCAACCTAAGAGAGCACATGGTTCATATGGATGCAGCAGTTCTGACAAATAAAAAGTGACAGCATCATTAAAGTACAAAAGGATTTAAAATTAATTAGAAATTAAAGCTCTTTACACCTGTTAAAATACCTGTTCAAATTAGATTTAGGTTTAATGTAAGCTTAACTTTACTAATGATTTATTAATTGTTGTGACTTTAACATTCTTCCGGATTCAGAAATTGTGCTTATTACAAACTAATAGGTGATCTTTGGTGGGAGGAAAAGACGAGGGTGATGGCAAAGAGGACTTTGAGTACTAAAGAGGTGGAGATCATCATCAAAAATAAATCCTCAATGTAGCGGTGAAAACCTGTGAAAATAAATTTTAAGAAATATTAGATTTTTCTACTGATTAAGAAGGATATAAAAAAAAATGTATATGCATTTTTTGCTAAAATAGAAACGTGTGTGTACTGTATTACTCAACATCAGATTTACAATGTCTAATCTATGACTGTTTTTTGGAGTTTGTCAATACTGATTAGTCCCTGCACAAATAAGAGTTTAATATTCTTGTAAGAATAGTATAAAAATAAAATTTATTTCAAGATTGGTTTTAGAGTGGTCATGTGTAGGTTTTCAAGACAAGAAGGAAATTTGCAATTCTGAAATTAGGTGGTTTGAGCAGATGGAAGTGCTCTTGCACTTTAGCTCAACACCCATGAAAAGATGCAGGGTTCAACTAGCATCAAAAAATACCACGCAAGCACAGATGGAGAATAAAAATGGCATTATGCCAGCATTTGCACCCCTGCTGGGTTTGCACCTGCACAGAAATAGAGCCATGTTTGTTCACTGCAATAAAGATTACAATAAGCTGCAAAAACTCATACAATAAGCATTTGCAAAGCTGAAGTTCATCCATTTTCATCCAAATGTCTTTCAAATATTTTTAGTGCTACAATGTACTTGATGGCAGTTATAGACAACCCCAGTTTTGTTAACAAGATTTGAATACCAAAAGAACCACTTGCATTTTAACTGCATAAATTATCTGGCTTGGCATCAGAAATAGATTTAGCAACCTCCACAATTCAATCTCGAGAGACTCACACAGAGAAGAAGCATCAGTTGGAAAGTTTTATTTGACTTGAAGTTCTCTGGTGCTCTGACCCCGGCCAAAGATGTGCATGCTGAAGACGACCACGGGACAAGGATGAGGGTGGTCTTCCCCCTGGGGTCCAGAGACTGGCGGTGGAGTGGAGACCGGAAAGAAAGGGAGTCTGGAGGAGTCCGGAAGATGATGGTGAAAGTGGGGAGGAAGTGGGACGAAGGACAGCTGGGAAGCAGGAGAATCCACTGATTACAAGTCTTATGAAAGGGTTCTTGAGTGATAATTGGCTGAGGTGAAGCGACGACCTGGTGGAGACATGGCAATTGGATGATGCAGGCAGGCTGGAGAGGGTCTCCCAGTTTGAATTTAGGCCTAGGCTTCTTTTAATGGCACATCTTGTAAAAAAAAAAAAAAAATAAGGAAAATGCCTTAAAGAAAATCGATTTTCATTCCAGCAACGCAATCTCGCATCTTAAAAAACAAAATCCATGGAATAATTTTATGTTAAAGGTTGTTTTCAGTACTATTTTAATGGAACAAAAGATTAAAATATAACATTCATATTTTAGATGGTGCTTTTTACTGCCAATGTTTTTGATACCTGATGTGCAACAGCAACATTGTGTCAAGAAATAGGCTTTTATTAATACTACAGAATAATAAATGCACTGTGTCAAAGTGAAATTCTGTTAAGACAGAGGCAATGATTACATAAAAAAAATTAGGAGATCTATCTTTTGCCTAAAGGACTTGTGTGGGAGTCATCAGAGGACTGTTCTCAAGGAAGCATGAATGGGTTTAGCAATAATTTGTGTACAAAACATCCTCATTCATTAAACTAACTGGCATTCAGAGACAGCGTTGTCTCCCAGCTGGGTTAGTGCATACATCTTCATGCTTGAGTTCAGAAATTGAAATTAATAACAGTCAAAACAACAACAGAATGACGAACATTTACTGTTGCAACAGAGAACATAGAAAAAATTTTATTACTTTTGGCTACCTACATTCTGTAACTAAATGTTGATAAAATCAAGGCAAAGAAAAAGAAAGCCATGGAGATTCTGAAAGGTGTACTTTTCCTATTGTGTATGCAAAACACAAATGTAATGTGAAAAATTAAAACACAGACTGAAAGAAAATTTGGGTAAATGAATATTCATGCCCTGAATTGGTCTAACAAGCACACTGAGTCTTAAAATGTCTTTTCACAGTCAATACACAAGCATTCACTTCTTTTTGTGTACTAACTGCATTTGCCTGATTGCTTTTTCTGTTTATGAATGGTTTGTTTTGAGAAAGGCCTTGGCATGGGGTATGAGGCATCACTTAATCCCCTGGCAATAAGAAAGAAAGGATAAGAAACAATGTGAAAGCATGGCAGAATAGGCAAGCAATGATGCTTCTCAGTGGTGATCATTGCAGCATTCTCTAGCACAGCATGCTCAATGGATTTTCTAGTTATACTGTATGCCTCAGTTACTGCCAATAGCCAACCAGCTGAAATGACAATATGCGTCTTACACATGCAACCTTTACTGAAAGACATAATGTTTTGGGGGGGGAGAAACTAACCCTCCTTTAGTGTGTTGCATAAAAGTGGATGCAATGAGACAGAACAGTAGAATGTGGCTTTTTTACTATAATTGTTTCACATCTTATTTTAGCATTGAGAATGTATCATACTTCTGACTTGCAGTGAAGAGTGAGAAAGAGTTTATTTTTTTATTTATTTTTTTTTTTTTGCATAAGAACAATCACATGCTTAGGCAGAAATATGAGGCTGGCAGCCTGGTCATCTCGACAAAGCATAGATTTTAGATGCATGGCTCAAAACCAGCCTAGCACAACGATGAGTCTAGCTGGGAGGCTGGACCGACAAGGCAGAGTTTGAGTAATTCTAGGGACCTGCTCTTTTGAGGTTATAATAATAATGCATTTTATTTCATAGCGCCTTTCAAAACACCCAAGGACACTAAACAGTAAAGAAATGGCTACAAGACGCAAAACCACTAAATAACTACACAATTAAAGTGAGAAGGCTAATTTAAGCAGATGAGTTTTGAGTTGTGCTTTGAAGGTCAGAAGAGAGTCAATATTACGGATGTCAGGGGAAAGAGCATTCCAGAGCTGGGGAGCAGAGCAAGAGAAGGCTCTTTTTGCCATCATGCTGAGATGGACAAGAGGCACATTGAGGTGGATGGAAGAGGAAGAGCAAAGGGAACGTGAATGGGTGGTGATATGCAGAAGATCAGATAGATAAAGAGTTGCAAGGTTGTGCCTTGAATGTAAACAGCAGGATTTTAAATTGAATTCTGAATGTGACAGGAAGCTGGTAAAGTTGTTATAAAATTGGAGTGATGTGATCAAATGAGGCAGTTTTGGTACTGATGCAAGCAGCAGAGATTTGAACCTGTTGAAGTTTACGGATAGATTTATGAGGCAGACCGACCAGGAGAGAATTACAGTAATCAATTCGAGAAATGACCAGACAGACTATGGGCCAAAACAGAAGCAGAGTGAGGGAGCGGAATGGACGAAGTCAGTTAATATTACGGAGGTGAAAGTGTGCAGACCGGATAATATTATTAATATGAGAGGGAAGAATCTGGTACAGTGGATAAAAAGAGCTGGGTGTCATTGGCAAAACAGTGGAAGTGGATGTTAAATTTACAAAAGATATTGCTAAGGGGGAGAAGGTTGATAAAAAGAAGGGGTACTAGGACAGAGCCCTGGGGGGCACCTGAAACCACGGGGGATAGATGGGATATGAATGATTTAAATTGGATGAACTGAGTGCGGCCAGAGAGATATGACTGAAACCAAGCAAGGGGTGTGTGTTTGATACCAATGGAAGAGAGTCTGTGGAGTAGGACTGTGTGAGAGATGGTATAAGAAGCGCACCAAGATCAAGGAGAAAGAGAATCTGTTGCCATGACGAGAGTATTAGTGATTCTGAGGAGAGCAGATTCTGTGCTGTGACCAGGGCGAAAACCGGACTGGAACTGTTCTTGGTTCTTGGTTAAATGGATATGGAGTTGAGAGGCAACCGGTTTTTGGATATAATTTTGGAGATGAAGAGTGTAGTATTATATTCCATCTTTGTAGCATGGGATGGGTTTAGTGGCTCTAGGATGTGGAGCTAACTGTGGGTCATGGAGATGACAGAAAAACTGAGGGATCCTAAAGAGTTGGACAAACTAGCAAAGACAGAGATGGCGCTTGTTACACTTAGACAAAAGACATGTCCGAACTGGACTCTCTGGAATGGGTGTCAAGTTCTTTTCTGATTTGTGCAGCTTCCCCACTTGAGAACGGACGGATAAACTGATGCAGACTTTAATAAACAGGATTTTACTCAAAGGACCAAGCAGTTTTCATCTTTTTTATCCTCCATTTATTCATTAGTCTCAGGACAAGTTTATGAATAGTCCAGAAGCAGGTAAAATCCTTTAAACAACCCAAAAGAAAACAAATAATTACTAATCCGTATGCAAGTTACATTAATTAATTTTCACTCAAACGACAAAGGAAATAATTATATAAATAATACTAAACAAACCACAGTGAATCAAACCCACAAGTGATTAAAGTTAAATGAACAAGTAACTAAAGTTAAGTTCTCCAACTTTAAAATACATTTCATAGTAATATTTACATCTAGATCATTTTTACATTCATTTAAATATATAAACATTTGCTTCCCAATATTAATC
>CAEGAE010050288.1:0-37332 GCA_903067095.1 Girardinus metallicus
GAGCTAACGCCGGACGAAGCGGAGCTAACGCCGGAGTAAGAGGAGCTAACGCCGGACGAAGCGGAGCTAACGCCGGACGAAGCGGAGCTAACGCCGGAGTACAGACTTAAGTGAACCGCCGAGCGATTGAGGAGGGAGCTGTAGAGAACGGTTGGCCGAAATTAGCGTTGATAAATCGGATTTACCTTGAGCTAAACGCCGCTAACACCGTGGAGCTCCAGTATCCAACTTGAAGCTGACGTCACTGTGGTATCAACGCATGCGCGATCTGATCTCCAAATTATGCCCCGCCTCTTCCGTGACAACTCACACATAGAAAGAGACACGGATAGACTGAACACCGCCGTGTTCAGTCTATCCGCTCACCTGTATAAATCCTCCCGCAGCCTCTTCCCAATGTTCAGCTGCCGTAACTCCAGGCATCGCGTCGGTCATTTTAAAGATGCTTATTGGTCCCCCAAAACAATGAAAACCCGTACACTATCATAAATCAATAAAACTTAAAGATGCCGCTAACACTTAGCTTTCGTGAACAACTCAGAGGCGGAAGTGAGAGCGCTGTGCAACGTAAGTAATGTTCCGGACGGAACACGGTGCGCTAAACAATAAAACATAAATTAACGAAGCTTCGAGGCAGGTAAATTTTCCTCGAGGAATTTAAATAATCGAGGTACTTGAATCAATCGAGGAATCGTTTCAGCCCTCGTTGGATCTTATTAAAACTCGACAAATCCAGATCATGTACACCAGCAGAAAATCATGTTCTTATTATCATCTTATCTACCACCTTGGGCTGATTCTGTTAATTAGTTTGCAGAATATGAACTTATGTCAGCCAGATGCCTCTTAAATAAAGGACAGCAAGCAAAGACAGTTAAGTCTGATGCGCTACCAGCACTGGCCACTAAACAGCCACCCTGATATATAACCCAGAGTTCCTGTTTAGTAGAGCACATAATCAGACTTTGCCACCAGCAGCAGCAGAATGTCTGCATATGAAGCACAGTGGTATTCAGCACAGATCACAGAGTGATGCTTAAATAAAGACCAGAATATGGCAGAAAAGAAAGAACGCAAAGACAAAATTATGCTGACATAATGGGGCGAATTGAATTCCTGCCTCAGTTCTGCCTCAGCTGCCTATTTCCCACTGTTAGCAATCTTGTGTCAAAAAAATAAGATAAAAGAACTCCACTGGACTGTGGTGCAACTGACATCTGACATGTGCACTCCCATAAGAACTGTCAGTAGCAAGTTTGGAGATCAGCAGCTTGGCCTGTCAGCATCTGACAGTGCATTTTTACTGTCCCATCTGTGCACCTCCCTCTCCAGCAAACATGACAAATCTAAGACCATATGTCCAAGAAAACTTGAGTCTGGAGTAGGTGATAGGAGAAAAAAACTGGTTCCGTGTAGCCACTTCTCTATCATAGCTCTTTAGCAAAATTTCTGAAATGAGAGGAATGAGTGTGAAGTGTGAAATGTAAAGAGAAGTGTAGCCTGTTTCTACAGCTACTGTCTGAACAGAATCAAAAGTTAGATGTTGTCCTTAGAATGACATAAACTTTCAGCCACGGAACCTCACAGGACCCTCTGAAACTGAAAGGTCAATGCTCTCTATAAGGAACATATAGGTGCCCACAATAACAAACTCAAAAATTTATACAAAAACGTGCATTTATTACTGATTAGAGCTGCAGAAATGTAATGCAGGTTAGATTACTTTAGTGTTAGCCGAGATGACAGCAGGTTAGAGGCAGGTGGGTATTTAACAGCCCAGCTGATGACACATTCCCAGGTGGCTGCTGGGACATTAGCAGCAGACAGAAAAGATGACTGGGGTGAATTTTTCTGAAGAACACAGACCGGACAGCAGGGTATGATTTAACATGGAGGAGCTGAGGCAAAGGGCTATATTTAGATGTGCTGGGAGTGCATGTGTGTATGCTAAAATATGCAGTGTGGGATAGAGGATACATGTGTGAATGTAGCATCTCTGCATGGTCTTCTCAGTATACATTTTAATTTCTCCACATTTTAATTTCTAACTGGTTAATGCTGCATTAAATATCTTTTGATATAAAATGACAGCGGATGCAATACCACAAAATCTAAGACAAAATCACTCACGCATTTCCCTTCAGCTCTGTGGAGCACAAATATTTGATCACCTTCACTGTTTGCACTGCAGATTAAACTGCTATTTAATGTGGAGTAGCAAAGGACGGAGCTTTTACATCAGTGTTTTGAGGCTGCGCTTAAACCAGACAGCCAAACACCAAACACACAAAATCTTAATTTTCTCTTAAAGGGGCAGCATCATGTACTTTCCAGGCATACAATTCCATTTTATAGCATAATCAAGTATCTATAAAAATGATGTTATAAAAATGCTATATATATATATAATCATAAAGAAACTTGTCACTTTGAAATTGGCCTCTGTCTTGTTAAGAAGCTCCTGTTCTTTCTGACACTGTGCCTTTAGCATGTCATCTCAACAATGCTTCTCCATTATGCAGTTTACAACTGTTCTTAGGAGCAGTTTCCGATAATAAGTTCAGCAGACTAATTGCTGCTGACTAGTCTAAAGGAAAAGAAAGGGGTTGGAGTCATTAGATGTGACACCTAAGCCACTCTCACACTCTCTTGTTCTTCTCCACCTACAGCCTTTTCTGGCTCTCTTCTTTTTTGAGTCAGAGAAAAAGCCACAGCCTGAGCAGACTGTTCAACATGGCTTCCCTGTCCTGATTGTTGTATTGTATTTTTGTTCACACAGATCACCTGGTAGCACTTTTTGGACTCTAGCGACGACCCACTATAAGACGACAAGCCCACTAGAGCTGTTGCTCAATTATAATGGAAAACTACATGAGCTGTGTTGCTAGTGATTTTTAATCATATTTGTAGAGGACTTTATTTACGGTACAGTGATCAAGGATACATTTCAGTTAAATGTTTATGACTGCAAACATTGTCCAGAGTCAGAGGCAGTTTCTCCATGCAGTGTAGCACCACGGCTCTTTCAGAGAAGAGGTAGTTCGGCAGGCATAGCAATGCTCTCATCCTCTCCCAATCCTCTGTGCAGTGAAGAGGCTCCATTACCCAATTATATCAGCTACAGGCTAAGCCAGGGAGAACTCAGGCCTCATTTCCCAACTAACAGTTGCTGACAAGACAAATTATAGAGGAAAAGGAGGAGCCTTCTTTCAGTGCTGATGTGAGGATGGTTTGCCAGTTTGGGAAGTGCGACAGACCATGATTTATAGCTGTGCAGGGTGGGAAGTGTGATCCTGATGTGCTTGTGCTTTACTTTGACACTCAGGCTTGGGTAATTCAATCACTTTAGACTTGGGGAATAGTTTTATCTGAGGAAGAGTCAAATGGTGTGACTAAATATCACAAGTTGGAAAAAAAATATCTGAGAATAAAAACCTGTGAGAAGTGTACTCATAGGAAAATGATTTCCAAGTTGTTTGAAATGAAATGCGTCTGCCATCGTTGTTCCTCATGGCTCATTGCTGATTGGTTTGGATTTGTGATTTTGCTTTACTAGATCGGACAGTGAGCGAAACATGACATGCTGTCTGATTATCATCAGAGAAAAAAAATGATAATAATTATCAGTTCTGCAAGGAGGGCTTCATTATTTCTCATTCCTTAAAGATGAAAGACATAAAAAAAATAATACCAAACAGTCAGCAAATGCCACCAGTGTTTTGTTACAGTATGACCTAAGAACAGAATGATCCTGCCCTAAAGCTTTAACTTTAACTTAACATGTGGTCCAAGCAACAAAGCTCCCATGACCCTTTTAGCATGGGCTAAAAATATCCCTCAGCAACACACCATTATGCATTTACTGTACCAGGAAAGGACATCAAAATGTCTTAACTTAGATCCACTGAATTGCAAATAAACTTTAATAACATATACTTTGATACACACATGGGGAAAATGTTATAATTAAACCACCAAATTCTTGAGTTGTAAATTTACCCCACTTCAGGGTCCTGGGTTTAAATCTGTGGCAATTTTTGCTCTCAGTTTTCTTGCACAGGTTTTCTAAAAGTACTCTGGCTTCCTCCTAAAATCCAAATAAATGCACTTTACTTGAAGCAAGGATGCTAAATTGCCCACAGATGTGAGGGCAGGAATGATTGTCTGCACTGTTTGTCTCCGTGTTGGCTCTGTGATGGCCTACTATCTGTATGCCTCCTGGCCATTGATCAGCAGAGAGAGCCCACAACTCTGAATGGAATTAAGTGGGTAAGAAAAAAGGATACCTGAACCACTAATCTTAAAAGAGCAGCATTCCATTGAGAAGTCATTTAGTGAGCAGAGGAGTGACTTCACTTTAAATCTGGCTGATAAGAAAAAAGCTATAAAATATGGTGAAAAAATAAATGTTCCAGAGGAATATGGTTTAAAAGATTGTGAACAATAATTAAATATCTCTCTTTGCAGTAAGTAGAAGTAAATTGAGATATATTACAGTAAGAAGAAGTAAAATGACATTTATATATATAAAAAAACATAGACAATGGTGATGTTAGACTTTGCCAAAAGCTCTGGATGTTGTTATGGTGGTCATGTCTCTACCATCCTGGACTAAACTCAAGGACAACACCTGTGGCGTAACAAACTGGGGTGGCGGTTCCCCTTGTTGTTAATAAACAGTGAGAGTCTTTCTCACTGTTTCATCATTAAACCTTTGGCTGAACCTCAGATTAAGGAAAAGCTTTGTAGTTCTTGTCCTGGTCTTGATACAACGGGCTACATCTTCACTTCGGAGTTTGACTGTATGGTCAACATGTTTTTGAGGAACTAGGGAAGGCTTGTGAGCTACTCAACTAGGGCTGATCAACCTTAATGGTCAGATGTTAGAACAGATATTGAAAAAAACACATCTCTCATACACCATGTAAAAAAAGCCCACTTGCACCAGTACTATAAATTTATGCAACTGTGCCTAAAATACTGCACCCAATAATCTCATGCTATATTATGCAAACACTTCATTAATCTTAGCAAGCTGGATGTTTGAAACTGGAAGTTGAAGCTTATAACTGTCTGATTGTTTTGGCTAATGACTCTCTGAAAACTTGTATATCTAGAGCATTACAATGTAGCTTACATAAGATCAATTGATATTTAAATGTGGAAAAGCATGACACAGTGTTGTCACCACAGAGGAACACATTCTATCCTGACATAGCTGAACATTATGAATTCCACTTCCTCGATCCCAACAGACATGCACTATTCAGGATGAAAGTACACACGAATTTTAAAAGACATGGCAAGGCTTTATGTTCAACAAAATCCCCCTAATTTCCTCACATATAACATATTTTTCAATTTGTCAGCAATCATGCCAACATAGGAAAACTGAGACATCATTTTGAGGATTTTCTAGATTTTTAAAAAATATATTTTGCTTTGAAATGTAAGTTAAAAAGAACTGCTTCAAAAGTACATATTTTTGAAATATTTTTTTCAGTGTATAAACATATTTTTACAGCTTTCTGCACCAAAAAGAAAGCAGGAAGGCATCAGGGAGTAGCGGCTGGTTGGCACAGCAGCTGTCTGTACCAGTCTAATCAGTCTGCTAGTCATTTCCAGGGGTGATTTTACTTCAGCATGAGACAGAAATAGAACAGTGCTTCCTTCTGACAATTTAGGATGTAACTGCAAAAAATAGTAATTCCCCACAGACAACATCTAAGAAAGTTGGCCTCTGAGTGAAAGCCAATGCAAGAACAGCTCGGTAGCATGCTGACTGGGATGTCACATGTCCTACAGAAACAGCATTTTATCACTGAGTTGAGAAACCTAGATATATGACTAAATATATTATTTAAAGATATCATCACCAGTAAAGACTGGTATATTCATTACTGCAGCAATTTAAGTTCAGATGATACATAGAACATTTGGAGAAGTACTACTTGTAAAAAAGAAAGGAGGTCTCTTCTGTCTCTTCTTTGAAATAAATGTGTTTCTTCTCACAGTTATGATCCATATTCCATTTCTGACACCATTGGGCAAATCACATTGCAAAATTGCACATACATTTTGCAGCATATATAATGCATTATTCATTGCTCAGAGCATGGCATGTTCAGAGAAATGGTATTGTGTTCTGCATCCAGATTCCTAACCTGTGGTAACAACTCTGCAGCCAGCATACAAAAGGAAGCACAGAAAACTAGGTTAGGCAACCTCAAAGGACTGGGAGAAAAAAATACACACTGGATATGAGGGCTGTGGTGATGTATTGCACCTCTGCATTAGAAGGTTCACACTAATGAACACTCATGCAGAACAGAACCTATATTGATTTTTGCCAACTGAGACATTCAAACAATACTGAACCATCTAATTTGCTTAACAGCAGCTTGTGACATCCACTTCAATATAATCAGCTGCTGACAGGAAACAAGAAAAATCTGCGATTCAAAAACAAACAAACTAGGCCTTGGAATGTGTGTCAGATGTTAAGGTGTCAGAGGTTTTCTCCACATCCTGTTTGTATAAGAGTTTTAATCAATCTGTAGTAGTAAGATAACAGGAGGGCTGCTTTCAGCACACCCACAGAGAGCAGTAAAGACAGCAAGGGAAGGAGAGTTATGTCTGACACAAGCACCCCAGAGTCCACTATTATCTTCCAGTAATCTCAACATATGTCCCCCATGATAAAGTATTACTGGCCTGGAAGTAAGGGATGCATCTCAAGATACCGATTTGATTTTATAGTATCTCTGTTTAACATCACAGCCAAGATGGGAGAAGGAGTAAGGAATGTAATATGTAATAAATTAGAAACAGGACATAATAATGCAAACACTGGCCAGATTTGGGATCATTTGACTGGAGGTGAACCCAATTGAAAAGGTGCTCATCGTGTCTCGCAAAAGTATTTATTTCTCCCGCCTTTTTCACATTTTGTCATGTGAAAACTTCAATGGATCTTGTTGATCTTTTGGGTGATTAACAAACCCAAAGCAGTACATAACTGAAGTTGTTGGAGAAAGAAGCGTCTAAGAAAAAAATAAGTGTCGTGTACTTTTGTATTTAACCCCACTGAGTCAATACTTTGTAGAACCACATTTTGATACAATTGCATCTACAAGTCTGGGAACCCACACATGGATGTGTGGGTTCTCTCCAGGTACTCCGGCTTCCTCACACAGTTCAAAAACATGGCTGTTAGCATAATGGTGCTACCACTATGTTTCACCATGATGGTATTTACGGTGATGTAGAGTATTAGTTATTTACCACATGTAGTGTGCCAAAAATTATCAGTTGTGTCTCATCTAACCAGAACAAAGTCTGTCACGTTTCATGTGCTCACCATACAAATCCTAAATCTGAGTTCTCCTGGCTTTCTTTCAACAATACCATAAAGGTTTGTTATAATATTTACTAATTAGGTGACTGATTGCTGTTGCTTGTGCTGGATTTTACTTGGGACTGTTTAAAGTGATACTTGCAACACTTTTCACATTTTTTTTAACATAAAATCCCTACAAAATGTATTGATGTTTGGGGATGTAATGTGACAAAATGGAAAAAACTGTTTTGCATCGCACTGTAGGCCTGTAGGATGTGCCACATGGAATATATATAGCCTACCTGACATGCTTGGTAAAGCAGCTGATGCTCAAACTTCTTGATGCCAAGGATATTTTGGAACATCTCATATAGCTGGTCCTTGCTCAGGATTAGCTCCGAAGCGGCGCTGGCGGTCATGCGTTGCTGAGCCTTTCGTGGATCTTCATCACCACGGTAGATGGTGTCAAATTTGGCCATCCAGGAACTCAGCACAGTCTCCTTACTGAGACCGTCAATCTCCGGGAGGCTTCGCACTCGTTTCTCGATGTGCCTCTTGAAGACTTCTCTGAAATCGTTGGCTGAGAAGCCGCCACTCTGCACCATCTTAGCCACGCGGTCACTCTTCAGGAACACCTGGCATGTTAAAGACACGGTTAGACTTTAATATTTGTCTTGCTGATATATGTAAATAAACGCCGGATTGTCTCTGAAGATTATCTCTGATTTGCATATTTAAAGTTAATGTTTCAATAAACTTGGAGACAAAACATCCCAAATTAAACATTTAGTGCAGAGGTAATTTGGTATGACAAAACAGACATATTAGGTGATCACGTAGGCATGTGTGTGTTTGTGTGTATGTTGTGGTTTAGTAAGAGGCGGAAAGCCTGTGGTAACAACAAGCTAACACGGACAGAGTCAGGCAAGACAATACTGTCACTGCATCAAGGGAAGCAGCCATCCAAGCTGACAGCATTTGTCACTGTGACAGTCACATTTTGTTCTTCACTTCCATTCTGGCTACAAAGCAGCAGCTTCTGAAACATCACAGCACAGGAGTACATTATCATTGTTTTTTTATGCATCTTTTCACTAAACAACAAAGGTTTGCTGTGTGAAACAGATGTTAAGTCAGGTGTTTTGGTTTTCTTTGCTATTAAGGTACATTTTTCAAAAAAAAAAACAAAATACCACACACACAAAAAAGTAGAAACATTAGTTTTTTAACAATAACAGTTTATTGTTATTGTTATGTTATTGGATTCATAGTGCTTATTACACTATGATGCCATCGTCATTAGTCGAGACATATAATTAAAGTAATCTTAATGTATGCAAATTTTTGCATTTTGAAGAAAGCATAAAAATAATCTCTAATAATTAATCTCTCCCATTATTCTGGTATTTAACAAACCAATAACTTTGGTTATGCCAACTGACATAAAACAGGATATATTTACACCTAACTAATGCCATAATGTCATTACTTTGAATTTTTTATACAGTGTATTTAGAAATCTGATTTTCCATGTATTGCGGGCAATAATTATTGCGCATGAAGAATCCTACTTGTGAATATAAATGCAATTTAGCACTGCTTATGGTCTTTTTCACCACCCACTTGCCCACGCCCACACGCGTAGACTTGTGGTGATTTCTAGATGTAATGGGGTACTTGTATTGTGTAAAAGTAACCAAGAAACCACTACACTGTTATAAAAAAAAAATACATTATGTTGCATTACACAATGTTTTTGCTTTTAGATTTTTTCTAAATTTCAACCTTTGATGAAGTCGTGTTATGATATGAAGTCAAGCAGTTACGTAACTGCGTGACTTTTGTTATCCCAAACACTGGGTTGAATTTGCAACTGATAGGATTCAGTAAATTTCAGAACTTCATGCTGATCGCTATATTTTAATTTTGCTTTTATCATATTTTCCAAGAAAGTGATCTCAAGCAGAAACAATGTTCAACCATGTAAAGAAATATATTTCTCTTTAAGTTTAAGTTCAGGCTGATGGTGATTTACACAGTTTGCCATAAGTCATATTAAACTGCAGTCATTACATATGTCTCCTTTCTGGCTCCCTGCTGCATCTCGTCTCACAATAACTTTAAATATTACAGGCAGGCTCCTGTTTAGTTGTCTTCCAAAAAAGAAACAATAGCAGTGACCAGCTCTCATCATTTAGTTTAATTCAGCGGCTTGTTTTTCTATCTTGTAATTAGCTGTTAAGGTTTTTAATGCCGTGCTTTTCAGTGTTGCATGCATGGCAGTAATGACTTTTGCAAATCAAATTGTGAGGCTGGAAAAAATGGCTGTGTCAACCACACGCTCTGACTCATAATCTGTGCAGTGAAAAGCTTCCGCCACCATTTTACCACACAGCCCCTCTCAATTCAGGCATTTTGACAAGGAACAGCTGAAGGATGTGGAGTCCTGTCTGACATTTTTCATTCAACAATACTTTAACATTTACTAAGAAAATAAATCAAATATAAAATACATTAACAATGGCTTAAAATATTAGAAAATTAGGTTTGTTTTATTGCAAAGGTGTAGAACGTTACATCAAGAGAAATGTGTAACAACACTGTAAAAACACAAAAACTAATTTTAAAGCACTGAGCTCCTGTGCTTCAATAAGTGGTTTTAAGTGGACTACTGTGTCTTACTACCTCAGAGTAGCTCTGAACGGCGTTGATGAAAGCTTCATCAGCTACAATTTGCGTTTCTCCATTAAGGAAGGCCTGGAAGCGGTCCTTGGTCTGCTGGAGTTGCTGCTTGGAGATCTTTGGAAGAAAGGAGAAAACAGAGCAAAAGAAATATGTCAGACTTATTCTCTTTAAAATAAAAATCCAATGTCATATTCAAAAGTGTTTAGAAAACAGCAAGTGGTTTCGCTTTTTGTCCCTAAATAGGTATATATTTATTAACCTTTTACATTTCATGTTAGATGATAATCATCCAGCATTTGAATAATGAATTGCCTTCAGCTATAAAACTGTGCAAAGTTTAGGAAGCTCATTTCAGCAGATTACAACCCCAAGACTCATTTTTTTTAGTAATAAAAAAAAAAGTATTTTTCCATCCTTTGTCATTAATAAGCCAGAATCCACATATTGTCTTTTAACGTAGACAGTCATCTAATCAAGATGCCTGAAATCGTCCATATGGGTGACCTCTTTAACTCTAGCCTGAACTAAGCAACTCAACACTCTACACATATGATGCTCAGTTGAAAACAACTCTTTTGGGCATTTTATATCATGGTCCAATGAAGCTGAAAAAAAAAAGCCACAAATAGAAGACATGCCACCCTAACATCACCCTACTGAAAACCTCCAGGCCTCAGTGGTACTTTGACTTTCTTCTCATGAGAACTGTAATCACAGGAAGTCAAGTCATGCTCAGCAGTCTCAACAAGAGAGAGAGAAGAGCAAACAGATCAAATACTTTGACTTGGAGAACATATTCTATTCCTGCTGAGCCATTTTTTCTTTAATCCACGTTTGATTGCGGTTTATTCAATCTACTAGTTAGTGAAACTTAAATGATAGACTTTTTGTAAAGATTCAATGTTCAAATTCTCAGTTTTTAAATTATAATTAATACAAAACAAGTTTCTGACCCAACGTGGTCCTGTGTGAAAAGTGAAAAATACTTGGTGTACATGGTGGTTTGCAAACACTGGTAGGAGGAGGACTACTCTTTTTTGAAGAATTGTTTTAGTTCAGACACATTAGAGGTTTGGAGAGTTTCCAGAAAGAACAGACTTTTATGTTCACAGCATAACATCCCAAACTGAATTTATTTATATATTTGATTAGGCCATCCCAAAGCCTTCAATTTGTGTAGCCAGCCTGCTAGTATATTCATAATTCAATAACAGCTGCAATTACAAATAGGACCAAGTTGTTTTGGGTCTAGTCAGTGGGTACTACGCAAATCTACACATAAAGGTAAAGCTATGCTTATAAATAATTAATGACTAGAAATGCATATTTCTGAGGAGTGTTTTCCTAGATGTAGTAGCTTTTTATCCAATTTTACAAACATTTGCACCCCTTTCAACTAAGTAGTTCACAGGAGAAGTGTGACAAATTACTATTATGTTTTGAAGTGGCCCTCAAACCTCACTTGAGGATTTTATAGATTATTACTATATGTAGATTTAGCAAGGGAGACTGGACACAAAACTAACAAAGAAGGAGGGCTACATATTAAAGCATCTGCTTGAAAATGGAATTATGAAACCCAGAGTAACCATCAGGTGTGAAAGACTGTAAGAGGAAAGAATGAGGGTGAGACACGACAAGTCTGCTTGCTGGCTGTCAGAGTAATGCGACCAAAAGGGTTCCCGTTTTTGAGTAAGGTACATGATTAGTCTATGCAGAAAAATTAGAAAAATCCCACATCATTTTAATAGACAATAAAACTATCTAGCTCCAACTTTAGCTCTACAGCTAGTGGACTTCTATAACCTCTACTTATATTCTATAACCTTCTATAACCTCTGTTTCACCTGAAGGTGAAAAATAACTGTGAAACAAAACTGTGTGAGTCAAATCATGAAACAGATGGAACTCTGAGTTCCATCACTGACAGAATATATTTGTGTTTTACCAGCAAGTTTTACTACAAAAGGCCAAAACTATTAATAATTCGGCTTCTGCTGACAGTTTCACTTGACCAAACTGACTTTATGTGACAACACAGCCAGCTGCTAAATGTGTGACTGTGTGAATGAGAGTTCAAGCAGCACACTGCAATGAGCCAGGTGGATACTGTGCACTTCCTCAACAAAGCACACTTCAAATGCATTAAGTATTTATGACTTTCAGCTTCAGTGCTTTTCATTTCACTGCTAATTAGAGAACTGTGGTGATTAGTAACCAAGCTGATAGATGAGAAAAAAATGCCTTCATTTTCATCTGCGAAGCCAGACTCTGAGGACACACTTTCCTGCTTTGCTCATATTGATCGACTCTCTGTAGCTCTTATCAAGATTGCAGTGTTACGAAGTGATTCATTTGCCTGCAATGA
The DNA here is from genome assembly GCA_903067095.1 of Girardinus metallicus. NCBI lineage: Eukaryota > Metazoa > Chordata > Actinopteri > Cyprinodontiformes > Poeciliidae > Girardinus > Girardinus metallicus. The sequence goes on from CAEGAE010050288.1 coordinate 12,393, forward strand.
AGTAGGCAGTGACATTAATCACCCTTCACGTATCAATGGAGAAGCAATGCATATGTAGTGTAATTTCTTTTCACTTTAAACTATCAGTGGATTTCAGTTTGCAGCTTGCAGGTAGTAGTTTTCACATTAAATATTCTAGTTATATATAGGACTTAACTTGTTAGAAATGTCATTCTAGCCAAGTCAGATGCCTTAAATTCCAGGCTTTATGGGTCTGGTGTCCTGTTTCTGCTTCGACAAGCCTGAATTAAATAATTAAATCCTGACTGGATGTTAAGGACGTATTTCCTGTGATTCAGGTGCGTTAAACATCTAAAAGTTGCAGAACACCAGCCTTTTATGAAAGACTGAGACCTCTAGTTGCACTTCTATGAGGAGGCCTCTGTGGCTTTGGATTAAAATGGAGATCAGTCCTGATCCATGCAGCGTGCAGGCAGAGTGTAAAACACTATAAAAACAATCCCCTCTGACCAGTTTATCACCATACAGGTTAAAAAATGTATCCAATTACAATTATTGTATATGTGGAGAAATTTCACTATACCATACCATTCTACCATATCGTTTTATTTATAAAGAACTTTAAAAACAGTTAAAATGCTGTGCAATAAAACGTAGTAATGAATTATTTACTATTTGTATTTTCTTTGTCTAGTAGCATATGTATATTTTCTATTTATGCAGATATGATGCAGATGTATCAACTATATGTAAAACACACTTTAAGATGCTGCTTTTTGTTTCACTTTTATTTTTTTTTTATTTGAAATAGTTTTTATTATTTTTCTTGGAAATGTAGGTTTTCTCATTTCCATAATTCCAACTGTTAGCTTTAATGGCTTTCAAATGTCCATTTTTCCAGTTGTTCCTGGCTTGATTCAAATTTTTGTGATGCCCTTTTGTTGGCCTTTTATTATAAACAAGCTTTATCATAAAATTTGGTTACATTAAAAGAAGAAAACTTATTTTCTGTTGGCGTAGACAGCATTACTGTCATATCTCACATGATGTTCTAAACTGTTCTCGTACAACTGCAAATCTCGTTTTATTGGGATTTTACGTGACGCATCCACACAAGTTGTCACTTGCAAGGAAAAGGATGCATGGTTTCCAACTGGCCTATTGGAGTGCCAACCCAATAAAACCAACAGAAGTTTGTTGTTGTAACCTCATACACTGTGCAAATGTTCAAGAGGCGTGGATACTGTCCCAAAGCCCTCTATGGTAGAGCGTGATAAACAAAAAATGGTGCATAGTATGCTCAACATCCCTTACCTTTTCCTACATCCCGAGTTGTGCTCAAGCTGTTCTCTTCTTTATTATATCATGTTCCACATGCACAGCACTAAGCAGGGTAGTGAGGTGTTCTTTACATTTTTAACAAAACTTAAGTGACACTTCATAATTATGTGCTGGCAATTGCCATATTTTTTTTTTCTTCCATATAAATAAACAGCTGCATGACTCACAGGAATAAATGCCTAAGTCTGAGGTGAGGGGTAGCTTGCTTTTACCTGATAAGTCCTTCGTAACACTGGCATGATTCATCACTCCAGAGAACATGTCTACACTACACTCTAGAGTCCATCGCTAGTGTGCGAAACATCACTGCAAGCTGGAAGTAAGCAGCTGGTTGCCAAGGGAAACCAACTCCTTAAGCCTCTATACAGACTGAACCTGAGCTAATTATGAACGCCACATGCAATATGGTTTTTACCTTTTGACTGATTTTCTATTGTTCCCGACTTTTGTTACTTTATTATAATACCACAGTTAATTGGGAAATATTTAGACGCAATGATTTCTCCCATTTTCTGTAATAGAAGTCAGATTGCTATCCATTTATGCTTAAAATGTAAGCTTCAAACCACAGTGAAACGACACATTTATCCGTATTTTCCGGACTGTAGAGCGCACCATACTATAAGCCGCACTTACAAAAAAAAAAAACTTGAAACGTACATATACAAGCCGCTGATATCTCCGCCGCTCACCGCAGGTTTTCCATAAGGACGCAGCAGAGGGCCTTTATCCGTCCTGCAGCGGCTCTATTTCCTCCTGTACTGCCAGATCGTTAGCCTTCAACTTAAAGGCTGCATCATATGAGTTTGAAGAAATGTCTCCGTCGTGCCTGCTGCTAGCATATCCTAAATGAAAATCAGCACTTTCTTCTGTGATTTCCAATTTTGACTTCCAACGATTCACTTCCTGCTAAAGCGCCCCCTGGCGGTTGGAGAAAAATCCACAGAAAAGCCGCACCGGGCTATAAACCGCATGGTTCAAAGTGTAGAAAAAGAGTAGCGGCTTATAGTCCGAAAAATACGGAAGTCGTCATAGCAGTGCTGAGATAATTTTTGAATTTTGACTAATATATCCTTCAAGCGGCATGCACTTCTATCACTTTATCGGATGGCTTTTTTGTGAGTAGTGAAATTTATGAAAAACTCTGAAAATTGCTTGACAGTGCACTGCAGTAATATCAGTGAAGATCAGGTTTAAGCTCACAAAATTTTAGTTTAGAGAAATTTAAACCTCAATTCTTATAATACGGATGTGAAGTATGGCGCACAACTATACATTTCTGGATTGATTTGTAAATTAAAATGATCAAAAGTGCTTTAAAGCTTTGTTTTCCTTTCTTGGTTTTGAATCCACATGTAACGAGCCTGTGAGAAAGCGTTTTCAGCTGGCCTTGCAGTGCTGTGGAGAGTAGAGTCATTAGCTAATTGAATGCAGCGAACAGGGAGCTGTAGCAACTCCATGTTGGTGCAGTAAAGCCTCTGCTTTGCTGACTCACACTTGAGGTTCTTTTGGAATTATATAACACTAAGAGGGTACGTTAAATTAGGCTTTTTTCCAAAATTAATGGTCTAGATGCTTGGGTTTGCACTGGCAAATGCAGCATTGACTGACTGATAGTAAAAAAGTATATATAAATATTAAAGTTAGAGTTGGAGGTCAACCTCCACAATTTATTTAGGGGAACATTAATCATACTATCTGTATTAACATCATCCAAAGGGTATCTTACAAACCAATTGCTCCCATTGTGTGTAAATCGGTCTGCACTTGTGGTGTTCAGCAAACATGGTGTCATTGGATCAACTACACAAACAAATAGCATTTTATTGTAGACAATAGCAGAGGCCCACATCTGATTACACACTGAGTACCAGAACAAGTGCTGCATGGCAGCTGCAAAAAGTCCACCAGCAGCCAGTCTGTTCAAACAAACACAAAAAAAACACCAGGATTGTGGAGTGACTGCTTCCGCAATCTAGTATTGTATAAATACAGATGCACAAGCTATTATCCCCAGTCAAACTAGCATTCACAAAATACACAAACGCAATGAGAGCAAATATACCTGTCCGTTTGGTTAATAAACAGCCAGGTGTAAGTTTTGAGCAACGCTTGATACACTGCAAGCATGGATAAAACAGAGAGACGCTGGCGCTTTACAACCAGCCTTCACACTACTGTCATCGTTGTCACTGTGGCACCGCTGTTATATCCTGGAGAACACTGTGTTCATATCAAGCAAAGCGCCGTCTTATAACAGTCATCCATAATCACACCACCGACTTGCTGCCAGGAGCTCAGCGGCTTCCTCAGTGACAGTGTGCAAAACAGAAAGAAGTTCATGGAGTTGTAGAACGAAAATCTGCAGGAAATTTTTTACAAATTTGGTTCAAAACAGTAAAATCTGTCCTTTCTGTAGCAAACCTGGCATATGCAAATGAAATGTTTTAGCCAGAGAATTTTCTGGCACACATCCATGCACTGAGTGGTTGCCTGTACAAAATAAATTTGCTCATCAAAGTAAAACTTGTTCATACATTCTATGTATTCATCTATGTTACTTTTGATGAATGTTGCTTACAGCTGATAAAAACCCAAAGTCTTTTTTTTTTTTTTTTAAATTAGAGTATTACATTGGACCAATTAAAAAAATCATATTTGAATACAGAAACTTTATGAACATTTTACAAATGACACAATGAAGTAGAAGATTTAAAAGACTGTTATCCCATGGAAAGTGACTGAAGCAATAAGCACTCACTGCTAGAGGAGCTGAGAATGCTATATTGAAGCAGTTTAATAAAAAATAAGTTGAAGGGAAAAGTATATTTGAAAAAGGTTGTTATTTAGAAGGTTTTTGTGGCACCAATTGGCTTTTGTTCAACAGTGGATGGACAGGAACGCAGGCAGAGAAAAGGGAAAAACGTGCAGTAATGACTGGGAATCGAACCAGTGAAAACTGCATTGTGGACTATAGCCTCTGTACATGATGTGCCTGATCCACCACTGAGCTATGCAACACCCACACTTTTCTCCAGTCCTTCACCTGTTTCCTTTTTTTTTTCTGCTCTTTAATTCATGTGAATTTGAGGTTTCGCAGAAATGCCTGCAGATTTGAAAAGTTCAACTCCCGATGTATGTAAGCAATTTTTAAAAGTGCAAGCATTACCAGCTAAATTCCCATAAGCAGCAAAGCCTCCAAGCAAACATCAGAAAATGTCTCAACATTTTGCTCCTTTGATAAGAAAGAAAAAGAGGCCAGAACATTTCAGGAGTATATCGAGAATGAAACATCAGCAGAGCAACTGCAGGAAGCTGCCCCTGGTGCAAATATGAAGAATAAAAACAAAAACAAAGAAATAAGCACACTATTTGTTTTTTTCCCTGTGGCTCCTTCATTACACCCGAGTCAGTTCTGCTGGAAGAAAGAATTTGATCATTTTTCTGAATGGAAAATTGCTTTTATATACATTTGATGAAAAAAAGTCACAGGTGAATGAACATTTTCTTAATGGGAAAAATAAATTAAACGTATCTTTGTTAGGATACTTAGGAGGCGATAGAATATATATAATTACTGAGCTATGTCAACTTTTTGATTTATTAACTTTACTTCTTCTAGAAGAGTCTTCCTAACAGCCCCTTGAAGAGTTTGCTTAATTTTGCATGAAACAAAAAGAATGATACCAGTGATATGAACATATTTTTCAATAAAGCATAAAGTTGACCCTGAGTTCTTGTTTCCATCGCTACCACATTAGTCCATCCTCCCAGTTTTCACTTTTCTTTAAAATCCAATAGATTTTCCATCTTTCCCCTCTTGTGCTCTTTGTTTTCAGGCGTGATTATCTCTAGTAGTTGCTGGGTTGTGTGAAAAAGGTTCACGACTGAGTATTAAGAAGTGAGAGATCTGTTGGAAAAAAAAAACTTCTTTCTGACAGCATTAGACTTTTTTGGGAAACAGATTTTTTTTTTTATTGATAACAAGAACTACATACTGAAAATAAAACATTAAGAAAATTTTATCCTGTGATAAAAAAAAGGCTGTAGTTTTCAAGCCCATGACTGTGAAATCATAATCAGTGCTTGAGCTATTTCCCACTGACCACATATGGACAATATTAAGTCCCTCACTTTATGTTTTGTGTGATTCAGAAGTTCCTCTATCAAACAGTTAGCAGGACATTTCTACTCTTTATAGATTGTAAAAATCCATAAAGATTTTTTTATGTCTCATTTTCTATTAAAGATAATGCTGATATTTCAAAAGTAATGGTTCGCAGAAATCTTACCAAAATCATAATTGCCAGCTATGTTTGGGTAAAATGACAACAAGATCTGAATAATAATTCAAGCAATAGATTTACATCTTTATTCTGTAAGAGAAATCTTCTTGATCTGACCTTTCTCTCTTCCTTTCTTCCCCATCGTTATTCCTATGTGTTCTTGGACACATGTTTGGTCAATAGTATTTCCTCACCCAATGCTAGAGATCAAAGCTATGAGTCTGAGTAAAATCAAAGTGCCTCTGAACTGGAGCACTGTTACGTTAAAAGTCTGTCAGAGGCAGAGTGCTGCGTGGTGACTTTGTTCAGAGTTGTGACACGAACATGTGAAGCTCAGGACAGATGACTCTTGCTGAGCGTCTACCTGACGTTCAGCCTCGTGCCAGCTCGGCAGCCGCTCTTTGTGTTCTTCATGCCTCAGTGAGAGCCATCAGAGTGAGAGGCAGAGAGGATTGCAGTAATGGCCATGTCCCGGCTCCTCTGTCTTTAATGTGGAAAATCGCCACAACAAATCTCCCTCACAATCTCTTTCCTCTTTGTCCTCTACTTCCCATGCTTTAGCAGCTTTTTTTTTTGAATCAGTGTTCCATAACACTGCCCACGATCGCAAAACTAATTCTTGAGCCTTTAATTTCCCTGAAAAGGCAGTGAGATAAAATTCAACTTGAAAGACACATAAATTCCCAACAGATTCACGAGTTGTAGCCAAATGTATCCATTAAGAAACCATTTGTTGAACGTGTTGAGCACAAGTGCTTTCCACTTTCTTTTCTTTTTTTTTTTTTTATCTGGCAAGCGCTAGCTTACTGTTTTGAAATTAAATGACCTTCCTTTGGATAGCCAACATGTGTTGTAAAATGAGTCACTTTTGCATAGACTGAAACTCTTCCCAGAGTAGAAAATTGTAAAAAATTTCCTCTTAAAAACAGGTTCTGGTTGTCCTTTGTGTGCGTGCCAAGGGTTTACTCTGGCACACAAGCATCTCTGTGGACCACTAACTTTGTGGCATTGCATATTTTTCAGTCTAACATTAAGTTTGATGATGGACACTGAACAATCAATTTCAATGGCTTCTACCAAGCTGTGCCTGCATGGCAGGTTCGGCAAGCATCCTAATCGACCGCGGTCCAACCAGATCTCAGCATACTGAGAAAAGGAGGGGGTAGTATGATGAAAAATCTTGAATGCTTCATTTCTAATTTATGTCTTGGACCATTGTACATTTAAATACAGCTAAAGTATTGGGACACTATGTATTAGTTTAGATTTGTGCAAATGTAGTTATCTATTGTACTGAAAGAAGCTGGATTTTTTTAGGAGAGGGCATCACCCCCACAATACTTAAAATGTAGTCTTAAGTCACTTTTACACACACACACACACAAACACACCCCCACAATATCAGATGGTTTGTCCTTTCTATGAAAAAAATTGTGAATGAGAGCAGATTAATAATGAATTATTGAGAAAATAGAAATCATGTGCCCAGAAATATATATGAGTCACTTATATGAAGTCAAACAACTATTACAAATTTGACAGAAAGCATAATTTAAGTGCAAATTAAATCAGTACAAACTGGATACTTTTGGAGCTGTAAATAAAGTGAACTGCGAACACTAATTAATTCAGTGCTAACCTGCATCACATTTTGTGAGTTAGTTCTTGTAAAGTGGGATCTTGTGTAACAATACACACAAAGTACATCTGTAAGTGCTGCATTAATCAGGACTAATGAAAATGAGAAACCTGTGTATTACAATATGTAAACCAAAATACCAAACTGCCCATATGAAAAGATCACATAATGTAGCCACTAGAGAAAAATTTAACATGACGCTAATTTAATTCTAATTAGCTTTTATTTGAAATATGGGTTTGCCTTTTTGCATCAAGTTTTGAATGTTCTGCATGTGCATATGTGGGTTCTCTCCAGGTACTTTGGCTTCCTCCCATAGTCCAAAAACATGAAGGTTAACTTTACTGGTCTCTCTGACTTGCTCTTAAGTATGAATATGAGTGTGTGTGCATTTTTGTTTGTCCTGTATATCTCTGTTTTTCCCCATGACTGCCCAGGGCTTTCTTTGTCTTTTTCTCAGGTACCACTGGAGATAGCCACCAATCACATAATGTGACCATACAAGGATAAGGGTGTGGTAGTTCTAATTATTAGTTTCAAGTCTGCACTACTAATCCACCATTGTCTTGACCCCATTCATATAAAAAGTAGTGTCTAAAATATATCATCACTCTCAGAAAAACTTTGTATCTCCAACAGTGTAGTGTTTCACAACATGAAGAGAATATCTTCTGCATACATCCAAATTCAAACAGTTTAGTCAAAGATAAATTTACTTTAGGATACCTTTATTGTCTTTTTAAATTGCCATTTGAAAAGACAGATGTGAGGAGTGATCAAGAGAGTTGATTTTGGGGGGGAAAAAAAGACTAATAATAGAGATGCAAGGAGTTTGCCCATTGACTACCAAATCATTCTAAGTAGGATTCACTGAAATTTCCTGTTATGTAAACTTTGATGTGAAGCTAAATGTTTTTGTCAGAAAATCACCAACTAACAGGCAGAATCTATGTATTGCAGAATTAACTTTTCCTGCATTTAATAAATGCTAAATTATTAATCTTTTGTTCTTTCAGTTTTCTTTTTTTTACTTGACTAATATAAGGCCCCGTCTTTTCAATAGTTGCCATTCGCCAGCAGAGCTGTCCATTTTTCATCTACTCACTATCAGCATCTGTTGAATCAGCAATCAAGTCTCCTCTGTGTTGTTTAAAGAGGAGTATTTTCCTTTCTCACTGTAAATCTCACTTTGGATGGGAGCCCTCAAGTACTCAATGTAATTAAAGTTGGACAAGAAAGGCGATCAGGAAATTCCTCGGTCTTTGAGGCCTTTTCTTGCTAAGCCAAGCTGTACGTTAGATAGATGGATACTTTCTCTTGGCCTTATCAATTGCTTTGGACTGCAGAAAATAGTAACGGGTATGGCACATTGCTTGTACGCTTGTTTCCCACCCCAATCTGATCGTCCTGTTAGGAATTTTTGAGACAGGAGTTTTTACAGACTTTTAATTAGTAATCAATGGCTCTTTATTCTCCAAGAGCAGAGGTCCCCACCCCCACAAAGCCTCCAGTAGAAGCTGTTACCCTCTAAACACGTTTGAGAGAATTCCCTCTTAAATGTCATGTAACCAGAATGTCCGCTGTCCCGTTTCAGCAATAACTTAAACTGCTCTGCATGTTTAGGAGTTCACCTGCTGCTGCACAGCAGAATTAAATGAATGGATGATTAACAAGCTTCTGCAGCAACTGAAGACATGCTAAGAATGTATGACATTTGAGATTTCAATTTGATATAAAAAGGACATTACAAACAAATAAAGTAAATTATTATTATAAAACTATTAAAGAAGTCATGCAATAGTTTGAATCGGTTGTGCTGGAGTGGACGCAGGACGATTGGCCCTGAGCACCAAGGTTGGGTACCACTGCCCTAAATACTGTAAATACAAGATAAAAAAACATAAAAAAGAGGCCCAATTATCTGAGCTGCTCCTTTATCTTTCTAACATACAATGCGAGCAGAACACTAAAAGAGGTAATGGAATCTCCAAAGCTCACTGTCAGTGAACCAAAGTAAAGAGAGACATCTTGTGGTTACCATGTCCAAATACCAACCTTTAGATGCCTCAAAATCTCTCTTAGGATTTTAATTTAGCTATCCATTATCTAACACTCTTATTTGAAGATTCGCGAGGGAGGCTGGTAGCTCTACAGGTAGACTTTAATTTGATTAAATTCAAATCTGTGCATTCCAGCTATTCAGTAACACTTAATTTAGCTGGATATGTGTGCTTTAGCCAAATGAGAACAAGATTAAGCTTCTCAGAAACCAACAATGGAGTTGTGAAACGATAAATTATGCCAACAACCAAGTAAGGTGGAGGGTCTGCAATACTGTGGGCCAGTTCCTCCTCCAAAGACTCTTGGAAGCTTGTTAGAGTCCATGACATCATGAATCTTTTGTGCCAGAAAACTAAAAATCAGTTGTCATTTGGTCATTGGACACGATGATCAAAAGCATGTGGTTGAATAATGCAAAATTGGTTCACCAAAAGCAAAACTATGTCTTTTCAACTAAATTTCTAGACCCAAATTCTTTTGAAAAAATGTAGGCTGAGGTGAGAAGAAGGAAGCGTAAAAGGAAATACAGGACTATGTAGTCTAGTCTAGAGAGGTTATGCAAGACTAAATGGTCAAAAATTGTATTGTAAAAAGTATGATCAACACAGGTACCTGAACCCAGGACCTTCTTGCTGCAAAGTAACAGTACCACAGGCTGCAGCACAGTGCAGCCTAAGCATGTTGCATAAATTCAAAATCTCATGTGTAGGCTGTGATAATGAAGCTTTCTAATATTTGTTATATTGAATTTCATTACGGAAGTATATATCCCTCGGATGTGTTCAAGTTTTTATGGAATGGGATAGAAATCGTTCATAGTACATGGTCATAACTATCATCCGCTTCACACTTGTGTGTGCAGAGTAGTCAGTGTAAAATCGATGGATGCAATTTTAGAAGGGTTGGTGCTGTTTTAAAAATTTAACATCTACTTTCAAGGAACCAGCCCTCATTTTGCTTCTCTTTAGTGCTGCTGTAATGTGTGGTACGGGCAGCAGATATCGTACTGTTTCTTATGAGGTAGTATAACATAAAATCATAAGACACAGTAGATCTATCTGTCTCAGCCTCTGAAGGCAGTGTGAAGAAAACAACAACTGTTCTCAAAAAGATAAATCTGCTTCCCTTTCAAGGAGTGGTGCTCTGCAGAAACACACTGGTGTGCAATTGTGTTTTGGTCTTTCATTTTATTTCTCATACTGGAGTAAATTTGTTTTTTCTGAATATCTGTGTAGGATTTTAAGTAATTTCTAAACATCTCACTAGCATAGATGACTCTGATGAAAGTATTTTTAATATTTATTTTTTGCAGAATCCTGATGCAACATAACATGAAGGTGTTTTTGCACTACTAAAATTAGACTACCAATGTGAAGTGAAGTTAATTATAAAAGTGCTCTGCGAGGACACATGCTTTAGACTATATTAACACATTCTAATTAACACATACAATACAAATAACTCATTATTGTTGCTTTCATCAGTAGACAAAATCCTTGCACGGTACAACCAATACATTCCTGCACATTAACACAAAGGCTCGCTGTAATTTTTGCTTGTCAGTAGCTATTTCTGTGATCACTACATTGGCCAGAGAGAATCAAGCTACAACAGAATATTGTAATTAGTCTAACATAAATCAAATGGACCCCATATCCATTTATCTTTAAAGGAAAAGACATTAACAATTAAATCTTCCAGCTTTCCCTTTTTAGCTGCTTCTGAGAGAGTGAAGGATGTGTAATTTGTGAAGCTGTGATATGTTTCAGGAGACTGCACAGATTGCTGGTGAGGGGGTACTTCACCTGCTGTTTTTCAGCTGTCACCCTTTTTGAATCCACTTTCATATCTGTAGCATTGTGGAACACTTTCACTTTTCAGTATTTATGCCATGCCAGGAAAACAACAGCAAAAAAAAAATGTAACAGAATCACCTGTGAAACAGTAGGGAACATTTTTCTGCACAGGTTTTCAGACGTTGACTGACATGTTTATTGTTAACTGAAAACCAGACTTTAACAATTGCTGGCACAGCATGCTTGGTTTTTGAGGTACAACACCATTAAGACATCCTGTATAATAATGTAAATAATTTCAGTGTCACATTGTCCCTTGGCTGCAACAAATGGGGAACGGCCCGTTTCTGTCTCTTATATGTCATTTGATCCATTTTACTTTTGATTTCTTTCAAAACCAATTTATAAATCCGTATGTGGAAAAGAGAGGGGTAATATGCATTAAGGCTGCAAAAGGTCAGCATAAGGGGCTGATTGTAGCATTATGTTTACATTGGTTTTTGTTTAAAAAAAAACAAAAAAAAAAACAACTCAGGTTCAATTAAATTAAATGGAGAACGTATGTGGACATCAATTTTCAAAATCAAAATTATGTGCTTGTAAAATGACAAATATCAGAAAGTGAGCTAATGTCCATTGCTTCACAAGGTACTACAGATAATGTAACTGGGTTATCCATGAGAGCAACCTTCCTTCTCTATCTCTCTCTAAACTGTTGAAGTAACAAGAACAGCTTCATCTGCTTTTGTCCACACTGTAATTTACAATTTATCCGTAAGCAGCAACTCATAGCACTTTTTGTTCTTACTCCAGATTTCCACTTTTACAGACCAAATGGCAATTTGGAGGTGAGAAAAATTTCCATATGGACAGGTCTGTTCCAAATGCAGCAGAGTCACAGCAGAGTGCATTGCAAAGCTGTTATCGGGCTTTAACATATTAATAAACAAAGGCCACTTTAAAGATGGAACTCACTAATTTCTCTGCCAACAGTACTAATTACATTAAGGCATTGATTCAACCTGCCGGCAGATAAGTAGGTCAAATTATATTCTGAAAATTTGCTACATTGTAATTTATAAAACAAATTGGTGTTATGGATCAGATTTAGTTAATTAATAGAAGTTTCTCTTTTACAGTGCTCACTTGCAAAAGTTAAATAAAGCTATGATAGCTCTACATTTAATTTCTAAATACATTACTCAAGAGAAAACCCCTAACTGCTTCAGTACTTAAGGTTGGGTGTCTTCACTTCAGCATTCAAGAGATTTATAAATAGCTTTTTACAATGGAAAAACAAAATAAACAAGACATATTCAAGACAAATGAGACTGTGCAAACATTTCAAAAAACAAAATGTGTGTCTATAGAAAAAAATCTCAGCATAAATCTTCAGAAATAATTCTGATTTTTTTAAAATTCATCTCCTGTGAGTTTTTATATTTTTTTTCTACCCCTGCTTCAGCTACTTAGGGAGAATATTGTGATTGAATAAACTGTAGCTTCCTCCACAATCCCAATGATTGCACTATACACATGCAAAGAATCTCAACAATTTACTCTTTTTCACTGTGACTAGGGCATTAGTGTAAGTATGCCCAAAGATGGTTAGCCTTGTGTTCAAACAAGCGTGCCACCAGTTAATTATGCATGAGCACTTATCCATCATTTGACGAACTGCTTCCTTCATGTTAAATAACAAAAACATTTTCCTTTGCCCTTCAAAAAGGAGGCAACAATCTGTTCCTGCCCCCCCCCCTTCTGTGGCTTATCCTTCCACAAGGTTATGGCAATATATTTTAAGGAACAGCATCAGCAGAGCTAGCATGGTTTGCAGCCTGGCCTGTTTCTGTGCGATAGTCCATCGATGGTGCGTTTTGTGTGCCAGAGCTTCTAATAAAGGATTATTGTGGAGCTGCTCCACATGTTTCACTGAGGCCCTTTAAGTCTTTTCATTACATAAATTGTTTCATCATATTTCTGTGACTAATCTACTATAGCCAAAATGGTAAAAAGGCCACATATGAAAGTGGGCATCCAACGCAGGGAGAATTTTATATGATGAATTGTTGCATACAGACATCTGAAGAGCAGTAATGCTGATTCTGCACGGTGAATGTTTGGTTTTTAAAAAGCTGAACTGCATTATTATTGTTCTCATCACAACAAATTAAGCACAAATATCATCAAGGTATTAAAAAGACTCAGAATCAAACACTCTATGTTTCAGCTGCCCTTTGCATCTTGCTGCAAACTGCCAGTCAGCTGGCTAGAAGAAAGCTCCTACCATTTCTCTTCACTTTCACGACACATTTGACTGCTTGGACCTATTATTTCCTGTCACAGAAAAACAGACACTAAGGGTGTGGAAGTGTGGAATATCATAACTTTCACTCTTATACAGGTAACATTGGTTTAAAAAATACAGTCGGAAAGCTATAAATTTCAGGCTACCAAATTCTTCAGTTGTTTTGACATTTAAATTATTTTTATTGAGACGGAAGAGAAAGCTATTGTTTTCTCCGACTCTGTGGAGTATGCAGCAAAACGTAGAACTGTCCCCATCCCAAGCACACACACACCTGCTCCTGTTCACTGCCAGTAAGCTAGCTGAAAGAAAAAAAAACACTACAATAATCTGTCACTCAGAGAAAAGACATATGGGAAAATGATTCTGGTCGCAAAGATCACAAATAGTGACATGGTGGAAGGGTGCCAACCTGAATCCTTAAAATCTTAAAGCTCCTTTAAGTCTACAGTTGAAAAGCTAGGAACCTTAGATGAATATTTTTCAACTTATTTGCATTAAAAGCTACATTTGACGGGATTGATTTATAGGACTGAATTTATACATATTGTTTTAAATTTGAATCAGTCTGTATACTTGGTTTGTGATGGACTACATCACGTGTAGTGAACAATATCGTTCTGGATATGATTTGAATAACCAAATAAGGCAGATGTCTATATTTTTGTCAAATTTTGTGTTTCAAACTAATCATAAATATTGTTCAAGGCAATATTACTGTGCCTGCAGTAATCAGTGTTATGCTGTTTTAGAATGTAATCAACCTTCTCTTTGGTATATCAAAGCTAAAACTTACTAATCTTACAGACATTTTTTGTTAGTACCATGAAACTATTGCATTTTTTATGAAAACTATTCCATTCTAATTCAGGCCCTGCATAACCATAAAATGAATATAAAAAAAATAAGAGTGATATCTACACATTAGCTTTAAACTAAAATTGCAGACCAATATTGTGATGTAATTAACGTAAACATTTTCTGTGAATTAAATCTTCCTTATTAACCTCATAGCTCAACTCATTTCACCTTGACTGAAAAGGTTCTCTATATCTAATCATGTACAAGACTCCTCACAGTTTATCTGTAAGAGCTGATTTTGCATGCCTGTTCAGAGGCAAGGAGCAGACGTGTGAAGCTCTTTGATTTACTGGTCTGACATGGAGCTTCGAATTGTTATCCAGATTCTTGCTCATCCACAGCAAAGGACTGTCCGTTGGCCACCAGAAATCAGAGTGCATTACTAAGTAACCTACATGCTCAACTGGACCACAAACAAACAAATACATGGAAATGTGGTGGTTTCTGCTTCCCACGCGCAATTGCGTGTGAGTCAGCAGAAAATCCAGACCATATGGCTCAACAGTGTCTGGAGTAAGGGAAGTATGGTCTGCCGTTTGAGCAAAAAAACAAGCAGCTTCAATTGTATTTATTGTGATTCATAATAATAAACTATGTGAGGATAGACTTAGATACCCAAAAGTATTTTTTTTTCAGGATTCATGTAAAAAATAACAGTTTTTGCAATATAAACCATGACATTAACTATCATGTGTGCTTTTGTATTCAGCGCAGAAACAGGTATACACCTATTCTGGTGCAAAAGTAATTAGAGTGACAATATATGGAAGGCACCTCCCCTACAGTAAGGCCTGTGACTTTGACAGTAAGGACAACATGACCCAAAACTGGCTCCAGCATCAATGGAGGAACTCAGCAGGAGTGTAAAACCAAGATGAGGGCTTTATCTCTTTTTTCTAACTAAGTTTTGCTTGGAAAACAGTATTAAAATGTAATGTGTGGAATATTTTGAGGCAAATACATGACAGGATACCTTTTAGAAGTAAGGCTAGTCCATAAAGGGAGGAAGCTAGTAAGGGGGCATCCTAAGAAGGTGTGTGCCTTAAAGTCACCTTGGGAGGCCAAATTAACTGGACGGGACGTGTAGCCTCTATATGGACGCATATGTAAGGGGAGATACATGCCAAGTAGGACAAATGACAACGTCCTGCTGTAAATCGTCATCCAGCGAATCCTGAACGCCCTTTCTGTTAATGAGCTTGCAGGGCTGGAGGAACATGAAGTGTAGTGAGTGTGCAGCTCTGCAGCACCACCAGTCCCTTCACTATCCGGGGTTTTGCTTCCATGTTCCTGTCATGCTTTGAGAATTGCAAACATTTTTGTTTTTGCGTCAAAAAAAAAAAACAAAAACAAAAACAAAAAAAAACTAAGTGTGCTCTCACTGGGACAGTGATGCCTACACGCACTATCCGATGGGCCTTGTGGCCGTACGTCCCCCTCTGTTTCCCAGCTTATCTAGGTCATCAATGACAACATCTGCGGACTGGAAGAAGTCAATTCATCATCAAGTAGTTACAAATGCCGCCTTCAGTAGCGACGGAGGGGCCTTACCTTCTGCTGTCGTCTTGCCATGTCAGTCGGCTGCTTTGCATTGAAGGGGTAAGCAATGCATCGCATGACAAAAACATAGAGCTGCAGCTTCTTTTTGCGCTCTTCCTCCTCTCTGTGCAGCTTCTCCAGGTCCTCTTTCTCCTCGCTGACGGCGGACGGGCTCGGGCTGGTCGGACGGGCGCTGCTGCGGCTGCTACTGGGCGCCAGTCCACCAGAGCTCTCGCTGGTCCTGCTGGGAGAAATGCGGGACCCGGCCTGAGGTGCCATCGCCTCTTTGCTTTCTTCTTCCACTATCCCATCAGACTCCTCTTCGCTGGACGACGGATCTAACATCTTGCTCTAGAAGGGATGCGCCCCTGCTACAACCTTGCAGACTGATCTCCCAGATGACAGTTGTGTCGCTTCCTTGTGATCCCTTGCCGAGATTTAAGGTGAAATGTTTCCGGAGTAGGGATGAGGCCCCGATCGTACTTAGCTGAGAGATGTCAGCAGTGCGAGTGGTGCTGGAGGAGGTTCAGTCTGCTCCACTCTCAGCTTTCTCCGCCTGCGCCGAGCACTCGATGCTTACGCGTTTGCCCTGTTTCATTGGTCGGTCGGTGCTGCGGATGTGAGAGGGGGAGGTGAGAAGGAAGCAGAGGGGAGGGACTGGAGGGGAGTTTAGTGTAGCTACAGATGAGGGAACTAGAGCTGCCTTTTCTCTGGTGAAAGCGGGAGATGGCCTCTCCCTCCAGAGACCGAGGCTGCCGAGGAGCTGTCCGTGGTGCTGATCGGTGAAGAGGAGCAGAGGGGCTGCATGAAGAACGCACGGCTGGTCATGTACTGGAGATCATGTCATTCTGCGGTGGTACACCTAAGATGGCTGCCACAGGGTTTCTCATACACTGTCACTGATTGAATTCACTGGCTTGAATGGGGAAACGTTCTTGAAAGCAAGGACAGAGCACAGCAGGGAAGAGCAAAGAGAGTAAAATGTCAAAAATGATCCCTAAATGTTCCTCCCATGCAGTTTGTTGTTGAGGGGTGGGGTGTGTGTGAGTCAGTGCTGGTTGACAAAAATGTCAACTGTTGGTGCTACATTTTCCTGAAAACTGATCGTCCTTAATCTGAAAACCAGCGTATGAGGGACATCTACATTTCCTGTTGTTTCAGGATTTTCAATCGTAAATCAAAATGATACACATGGATTCCTAATAGCATTTCTACCTGTAGAATTTTTAAAAGTATACATATATTTAAAATAAAATCAAAACCAGAGAACACAATGCAGTATATAATGTTAAAAAAAAAGGTGTATGACAATGCATAATGTTTTGACATTTTTGCACAAAACTGAAACATTTGGGTTTTTATTCAGCACCCTGAACTGGACTGGAACTACATTTCAGAACTACATTTTTCTGCACTTATAGATCCAAGTTTTTGCATGTGTCTCTACCAGCTTTGTAATTCTGATAATTAAGAATTTTGTCATTTTTTTCTTGGTATAATTCTTTAAACATTACCAGACTGAATGGAGACTGTCTGTGAACATTACGTTCACCCTCTACACTTTAACTGAGCTATTTCAATACACAAATGCTTCTTTAATTCATGATCTTCCTGCCTCGACTATTACTTTTGGTGGACTACTATGTCTTGGCAGGTTTGCTGTTTGGCCATTTTCTTTACATTTTCAGATGAATTATTGAACAGTGCTCTGTGAGATGTTCAAAACTCAGGATGTTGCTTTATTACATAGCCCTGCCTTAAACCTTTCTACAACTTTACCCCCAAACTGACTGCTGTGCTTCTTGGTCTTCATGACGTTTACTGCTCACTCATATTCTCTAACTAACCTGTAATCTCATTACAGGCAGCTGCATTTAACTTACACATTGATGAATGTATCTACCAGGTGACATCTAAAGGTTACTCTTTGCAGTGGATTTTAATTTGAGTATCAAAGTAGGAATACATAAGCATGCCACACATTTTTTTTATTTATCTTTATTAAAAGAAAAACTCTGACTTGTGCATAGTTTTTCTTGGATTTACCAACAGAACAGCGATCAAAGAAAACACAATATTTTCCAACGCAGGTATTCATTCAAAACAACTTTGTTTATTTGGACACAAAACAAGCTAAAAAGCAGATAAAGTCATAAGGAAAAATTTCAAAAACTTCAAAAGAGTCACAAGCAGAATAACTGCTGATCAAGATCACTTTCTCATTTTAAAAGTGACAACAGGCATTGATCTCTTTAAATGATTAAAAAATGCCACCAGTCCTATGGAGATGATCGAAAACTGGAACAAATAGTTTCTAAGAATAAAATGTTAAAGAGCATGAGACTGTTGCTTCAGAAGGGAAAAACAGTGTGAACAATGTGTTATGAGAGTCTTGCACAATGTTTTTTTTAAGAATCAGTAGTAAATGTGAAGTCTGATTGGTTTTCTGGAAGTAGAAAGCTCTCATTGTCTTGCTTGATGCTGGATTTTTTTTAATGTTCTGTTTTGTTTGAGTGCTTTGTAAATTTATTAAAAATAGGAAACCAATAAAATCACATTTACTGGTGACTTTGTAAGAGCCTCAGCGTTTGCTGTGGAGAGGGGAGACGTTTCCAGAAGGACAACTGTCTCTTCAGCAGTCCACCAGTCATGCCTGTGTGGTAGAGTGGCCAGATGAAAGCCACTCCTTAATTAAATGCACATGTCAGCCCATCTGGAGTTTGGCAAAAGGCACCTGAAGGATTCTCAGACCATGAGAAACACAGTTCCTTGGTCTGATGAGACAAACATTGAACCCTTTGTTCAAATGCCAGGCATCATGTTTGGCGGAAACTTTGCACGACTCATCATTAGGCCAATATCATACATAGCAGTGGCAGCATCATGCTATGGGGAATCTTTGCAGCAGCAGGATCTAATGGACTAGTCAGGATAGAGGGAGAAAATGAATGCAGCAATTTACAGAGGCATATTCGATGTAAAGAAGAATCTGTATTACTTTCCAAATAACACTGACTGTACATGTGAGATTGAGAGTGTAATTATATCTGAACTAAGTAGTCAAGTTAAGAGAAAGAAATAATTTCTTTCAAAGAAAACATCTATCTGTGGACAACAGATAGATGTGTCTTAGCAAAGCATTAGTTTACAAGTCTGCATGCTTATGTATTTGTATTACAGTGTCTTTTTCCTCTTTATACTTCTTAACTTAATTTTTCTTTAGTTAAACTTCATCATATTTCTGACCTGGTGCTGCTTGTTTTCTCAATCCACCATTATCTTGTCCCAACAGTCCAAGACAGACTTTGCACAATGAACTACATATGCAGAGAGGATGAAGAGGCCTGTATGCTTTACCTCTGAGATTAAATTGATTCTGACAGCTGGACTGACGTGGCTGCCAGTCCAGATGTTCTTTTTCACACAGCCTGTTCTTTAGGATGTTTTTTGTGGGGTTGTTTTGTTTTGTTTTGTTTTTATGGAGGAGTGGGGAGGATTTCTTTCGTAAAAGTATTTTTTTCAGCTCCACAAAGTGCTTTATATCCTGCACCAAGATCAAACAAACCAAAAAGAACAAAATAAAGTAAGGTACACAAAGGTAAAAAAAAAAATAGTAAGAAAAGCTTTAAACTTTGTCTTGTATCTCTTTGGATGTTTTCTTTGGGACAATTTAATAGAACAATGTCTGTCACTGTTTGATGAGGTGGTTTGTTGATGGCGTCTTTTAGATTTTTCAGACTCACACCATTTAGCTCCATTGGAGAGGACAAGCACTAATCCCTGCATTAGAGCTCCTTAAACCTTTTAAACATTAATAATTGACTGATCTTCTCTGCTCCTGCATTTCTACCCAAAGTAGATTGTGAACACATTAGATGCTGGTGCTCTTCATGGTACACATTGCAGACCAACACCCTATAAATGTGCATGAGTTTGCTTTGCTTGGGAAAATACAGAACTTGTAATGTGTAAGAATCTGTTTCATAGTTATATGAATATGAATATGAATCCCAGAAGTTAGGACAAAATCATTTGATGCATTGCGTTTTTTTTTTTTTAAGTTCATTAATGGCTGCATGGTAGGGCAGTAGTTTGCATGCTCTCCCTGTGCGTAGGTTGGTTCTCTATTGGTACTCCAACTTCCCATAGCTGAGGAGAACTGGTCACTCTAAATTGTTCTCTAGAATGTTCGGTTATCTTTTATCTTATCTGACATTTGTACCTCTGACCCATTGACAGCAGGGAAACACCACCACCTCCCCTGTGATGACATAAGGATCATGTGGATGTAGCAAATGGATTGATAGATCATTTGTTTTGCTGTATTCTCATGCTAATTGTCTCATGTGTGACAACGCTGAGGAGTGAGTACTTGCTGGAAGGTGTTGAATGTCCAAAACATTTCACTTTGCAGAGAATGAGACTGACACAGAATAATATCTGTTTGCTGCTAGACCTCTGGTACATGGTGAACCATGCTTCACTCACCTAATGGAAAAACACACTGAAAAAGGAGCAAATAGAAGGAGCACTTATAGGGTAATAAAACAACCATTTTTTTTTTCTTAAAAATGTTCCTATATCAAATGTTTCCCTTTAAAAATCTTGAATTGTTGTTTGGTATATTGAAGAAAAGTAAATATAAGTTGTCTTGTTAATATGGAAGTCATTCTAAGCTAAGCATGCAGCTAAGCTCACAGTCTTCATGCATATCTGCTCAAAGGCTTTCTTATTTATATTCTTGCATCATATTTTGATTGGTCCTTTTTGTTCCATGTTCTCTTTACAATTCAGGTCAATTCAACTCAGTTTAATTCTATTATAAATTACTTACTCCAAAGGGTATTAAATGTTATCACAACTCATATCATCCATTGGTCTCTAAAGAGTCATCGTGAATGGTTATGCTGTGGGCAAGAAGGATGTCCGATAGCAGTCAGTCATGCAACAAATCTCAAGAGGTCTCTGACTGAAGATTGTTGCTATATGATTGTCCCATGCCTGTCACGATATCATAACAGCTCAATTTCTGGACAGCAGAGACAATGTCCCACAGTAACATGTCCTAGACGACACCATCCAGTTGTTAGCAATCACTGCTAATCCACCTCATTTGCTTTTGTCTCCACAATTTAAATTTCTTTCTGGACATATCAGCAGAAAACCGTCCAGAGAGATGTTAGAACATTGACCTATCCACGATCCTTGCCCATTGTGGTTGATGGAACAAACAATTATTTCCTGTTTTCTTTTTCTACTGTTTCTGGGATTTCCTGTCTCCAGTTGGTTTTGTGTTTTGAGTCTTTCTCATCCTGTGTTATGTTTTGTGTGTGCATTGTTGTTAATTTTCTGGTCTCTGTGTGATTACTTTCTGTTCTGCCTTTCATTTATTAGATCCCCTCTGTCTCTGTTGTCTGGTTTTCTTAGTCAGCAGCAGAAAACCCCACTGGGTGCCACTCAAGTCTGTGAAGAATCGGAAACTGTAGCAACAACAAGCATAACAATAAATGGCTTGGTGAGTCTTGATTTCAGCAGCAATATTTAGATGGTAATGTCAGAATTTGACATTACCAATGTAAGTACATACCCCTGCTGCTTTACATTAATAGGTTAATCTGATTGTAGTAATATAGTAATATACTACTACAATCACCATTGGATGTTTCTTTGTGCACTGTTTAAACTCCACAATCTACCTGGTTATGATGCCTTTTGACGTTCTACTTTTGTGACTACAGCTTACCCTTCTTCTGTTGGCATCTTGCAGAAGGAACATTTCCTCTGTCACCAAGCTCAAACATCTCAAACTGGTTTTGTGAACATGGCAGCGGGTTATGTGCACTCAATGTCAAAGTCACAAGCTCTAAATCCAAAGGACAATAGTCAGGATACGGCAAAGCAGGAGATTATTTTCATGGCTGTACACCTGACAAATTTGCAGTGATGCTGTCATATCGATATGGACAATAAAGGAATGTTTTTGGCATTTGACAATGTTGAATCTATGCTATGAAGAATTAATGCAAAATATAGTTCAGGCTCTGTGTACCTAATAAAGTGACCAGTCAATGTGTGCAACATTTACTGGAGGGAAAAACATACGTGTCCAATATGTCTGCTTCAGAGGGATTTTTCTGGTGATTAGACATCACATGCGGAGCTGAAAGGAGCTTAATAACTTCTTTAATGTATGCACAAATTTAGACATAACTATCACATGGACTTCAGAGGAAAGAAATTAAAATCTGCACCAGAAGAAAAATGACTTCAGAGATGAGTTAAATGCTTTGAACTTCCTTTGACCTCTGTGCTAGGAATTCATTTTTAATCACTCTTATACTCAGTCAGAAATAGCTTATCTTAAGCCGATCTGAAAGTCTTTTTGACCTGATAATGCTCTTTTCATTATACCTTAGCTAGTGGCAAAATGCAGAAAAAAGAACTAATAAAATAAATAAAAGAAAATCTGGCAAAACCTATAGGGTCAGTGAGACACATTTATTGATTTAACATGAGTGCTACTACCAAGCTGTCTTAAATGCCATAGAAATGCACCAAACAGCTGCAACATCACAGACTCCGCATAATAAGATATTCATGACTTCCCTCCATCACTTTCCCTCATTTATGAAGCCTCCTGGCTATTCTTTCTATTTACGGTTCCATGCTGGATATTTTCTCAGACTGCTGAAGCATAAGTGGGAAGGTGTGACAGAAAGCGTGCAAAGTTTTTTCCCAGTCACAGATTTATCTTTTGCAGTTGAATTCAGGCCGTGTGGATCTATATTCCTCGTTATAGACAAGTGCTTGGTCTTCAGTCATCAGCAGTAAGCTGCAGGTTTAACTGCATTAAAGTGCTTGTCAGAAGAACAACACAGAAAGAGAGGGAGAGTGTCAGAGCCTCTCTGAAGTTTACTGGGGAGCTCTTTGAAATATTTAAATGCCGGGCGCGTTTTTAATGTGAGATTGATGGAATAGGGTCAGTGTCAGCATTGCAGCTATTATGTAGCTGTCTTAGAAAAGGACTTCC
This sequence comes from Girardinus metallicus, assembly GCA_903067095.1. NCBI lineage: Eukaryota > Metazoa > Chordata > Actinopteri > Cyprinodontiformes > Poeciliidae > Girardinus > Girardinus metallicus. The sequence continues at coordinate 35,215 of CAEGAE010050288.1, forward strand.
CACCCAGCCAAGGATGACGTTTAACACTTCTCACCAGGAATTTGTTTGCATCCAGAAAGATCTGATACTTTGAGATATGTAATATGGAGCTATTGTTTATTTGTAAAAGCTTCAGAATGTTTGGAGCCGTAGGGAATAAAAAAAAAGGTTCATAGATGGAAATAGATTCATGTTGTGCATGGCTTCAGGAAAAATCTATTTTAAAGAATTTACAATCTACAAATCCTTTTATATAACCCGGTCTTATACACCCACACCCAACCAATTTTAAATATATATTTTTTTTATTTCATCATGTTTTCTTTTTGACATTAATCTCACATTGAATTTGAGGTAAAATCCCAAAAGACTCAGCAGGTTTTTCTCTATTCATAACAAATAAAGCACAACTATTTCTAAAGCCTATATGTAGGACATTCATGGGTGACTCCAGCATACAAACACTGACTAATTGTAAACATATTCATAGCTAAACCTATTCATCTTTGGTTCTGGTTACATATTAGGAATGAGTTAAAGTCCCATAAAGCAGGAAACAGAATCTACATCGGACAGTAAGACTGATATGTGGTACCAATGACTCCCACTAGATTAATGCTCATCTCTTCCCTACCAACGGTTTTCAGGGTAGAGAGGCGAGATGATGCCAGAAAAAGATTCATTAATAATGAATGCAGCGAGATGCTGGAGCCTCACCACTTTCACATGACAAAAAAAAAAAAAAAAAATTCCCTCAGCTGTAGAAGCACAATATTCTGAGAAACTGCAGAATATGATTTATCCATAGATGGAACTCGACAGCTGGATATTTAACTCATCCTGCATGTAGGACATTCATTTGTCAACTGAACTCTGCAGCGAGGAGAAACATCAAATGCAGTGAGAAAGTAGGAAGAGAACATAGCTGCAGATTATTTTTTCCTGATTCAGAACAGCTCAGTACTGCCCCCTGTTGGTGAAAAACCCACACTAAACTACTGCAACAGAGTAATTGGGGAAGTATTGTGTTAACGTGATTCTTTGTGTGTACAAAGAAAATAAATGCCAAAACCATATATTTAGTGCAAATTATTCTCTCTGTTAATTTTACTGAAAGAGTTTCTGATGCCTGTCTGATAAAACATGTTTATTCCTTATACAGTGAAGTTACTCCAAGTTGGTGGAGGAGCCAGATGTTGTAAGCATTACATTATTTTTAGTTAATATTATGGACGTGGAACTGAAAACTCTAGGTGAGGTGAAATCTCCTGTTTTCCCACTGTGGATAGTTAATTTATCAGGGATCAAATGATACAAAATCTGAGATAAAACTGAAATTGTTTTATTATTTCCTCTTAGTTCCTTTTTATTGCCCCTCCTCTGAATAAACAGTGTGGAAATAAAGCACTGCTCAACTGATCCAGATGCTCAACTGGATCTTGATCTTGACTTTCACTGGGTCCTTTTAATTAAAAATGAAAATTCTTATTCACTAGTGGCGATGGTGGTAGGAGTTTGTCTTGTAACTGGTGGGTTGCTGGTTCAAACCCTTGTTCTATCAGTGTCTGTTGTTGTGTCTTTGAGGAAAACACTTCACAAATCTTCATAAACTATTGTGTAACAGAACAATAATGGTAAGATAAGGACAGCACATCTACAGCTGAGTGTCAAAAATAAAAGGAATGAGCTAAAATGGAATTATGTGAGAGACTTCAAGTCTCTCACAACCTTTAGGCCAGGTTGGTTCTATGAAAATATGAATTTATTGCTGCTTGAAGAGATTCTACTATTGTGCATACTTTTTTACAATTTGGTTTGGTTTTCTTGGATTTGGTACAAATTTAATTGCTCTAGAGACGTCGGTTTCACAGTATAACAAGAAATATACAGTGGGGAAAAAAGTATGTAGTCAGTGACCATTTGTGCAAGTTCTCCCACTTAAAAAGATGAGAGGCCTGTAATTGACATCATAGGTAGACATCAACTATGAGAGACAAAATGAGAAAAAAAATTCAGAAAATCACATTGTCTGATTTTTAAAGAATTTATTTGCAAATAAGGGTGGAAAATAAGTATTTGGTCACTGACAAACAAGCAAGATTTCTGTCTGTCACAGACCTGTAACTTCTTCCTTAAGAG